>LUCM01004397.1:0-14068 GCA_008360955.1 Fasciolopsis buskii | reverse complement strand
CTAGCTAAACATAACCTCTTCCTTTTCTGGCAATTCCTAACACGTAACCCAATGCTCTTTAAATTGTATAAACAACTAGCGTTTACAAGTATAGTTCGTTCTATTGAATACAAGCAACTGCACTCAACTTGATATACCATTCCGTTTTGGTATTTAATTTCATAAACAATTATATATACATATATATATCTCACCAGAATCGAATCTGCAGAATCATACATATATGTAATATATATATGATATATATATATATATACATAATATATATATGTATATATAATTGTTTATGAAATTAAATACCAAAACGGAATGGTATATCAAGTTGAGTGCAGTTGCTTGTATTCAATAGAACGAACTATACTTGTAAACGCTAGTTGTTTATACAATTTAAAGAGCATTGGGTTACGTGTTAGGAATTGCCAGAAAAGGAAGAGGTTATGTTTAGCTAGGAAACTAGATAATTTTTGAAACTTCCGGGAGAAACAGAAAAAAACATAGGTCAATAATCTGTTATCTCGGCCACTATCAACCGAACAGCATAACACACTCAAGAAGGGATTCAACTTCAAACTGAGAGACGCTTCAACTAGAGTACATTGCTGAGTTGGAACACGCACTCAAGTCATCGGGCTTCCCAAAGGACACAACAAGCGAACCAAGACATATCATGATCCCTAATATGCCCCATGCGTGGCTATTCAATGCTCTCTCGGATATGGAACCAGAAAGCATTAGGCACATTGAGGAAGAAAAAAACAGTCTGGCTGGTCGTCGAAGGACGAATGACGGCCATTCTGGACAAGACCGACTAAAGTGAGAAAGCAAAACTGCCAGTAAACGATACAACCCATCGTCTACTCGACACTGACCCAACCGCAAAACTAGAAAAGAAGATTAACAAGACCCTAAAGAAGTCACAAGGTTTTCAAAGGATCGCCACCGAAGAATGCTGGAAAATGAGGGCTGTGGCCTCAAACGCTGTGCAGTCCTATGGATTGCCAAAGAACCACATCCATCGTCTCCCATCCTGGAAATCTAACACGTTGGCCACAAAACTGGAAATGTCTGAAGCTATTGACAATTGGATCAAGCCACTCCGTCGCTGACGCTCATTAGTTCTTGGGTAAACCAAAAGACGGAACTCTGGGAGAAGACGAAGCGATGGTCTCGTTTGATGCCACTGCGCTATTTACTTCATTTGACCTGGATCCAGCAAAGAAAATAACCAAAAAACTATTGCAAGAATACCACCCAAAAAAACCAACAGAAACGAGAACAATTAATGAACTACTGGAAATGTGCCTACACACGCGCTTCAAATTTAACAGTGGCATAAATGAACAAACTAAAGGGAAAGCGATGGGCTCACCCCTAGCGGAATTTCTCGCTGAACTGGTAATGCGAGCCGTGGAAAACATCCATAGATCCAGCCAAAACTTTGAGTTAGATAATATGAACGATGTCTTCGTCGTTATTAAACTCTCAAATATTAAAGATCCATAGGAAATAATCAAAAACAGATTCAAATACATCAACTTCACCGTGGAATCGGAGATGGACGGAGAGCTGGCGTTTCTGGACGTTTCGGTTAATCGGAACGCCATCAGCACACGGGAGACAAGATTGTATCGCAAACAAACTCATACGGATCAAATGTTAGGCTTTCAAACAATCATCAACGGTCATGCACCGGAACCTTGTCCAAGAAAGCCAAAACTCATTGCAGCAGAGAACGACTAAGAAAGCAAGAATAAACCTGCCACTTCGATATGTTCGAGAAAAACGGATATCCAAATAACCTCGTAAGAAGAACCGTGCACGAAGTGAACAAGGAAACGAGCAGAAAGAAACAGCCAAACAGAGGAATCGTTCTTCGGTACATCAAAAATGTATCAGAACTAACTGCAAGACTACCAAACGTCGAGGAATCACAGTTGCTCATAGTCCGTTCCAAACTTTGAGAAAACTTACATCAAAACCAAAGGAGCTAATGAGAACGGTGACAAGAACAAACGTTGAAGGCAAGTGCATGGATTGCTACAAGTGCTATATCGGCCAAACCAGGAGAAAAGGAACTAGTTGAATGTACAAACACAAACTAGACACAAGAAGATACGACCTACTCCCTCTGACATCCGTCCACGAATTTCATGAAGGACGCAAATTCAATTTGAATAACGTTGAGATCCCGGACCACGCAATTACGAAGCACATGAGGGAGTTTTTAGAAGTCTGGTATTCTTCAAGTAATTCACCCAATAGGCACATCAAAGTGAATCGCGAACAGGCACGGATAATCGGCAGATAACTCAGCTAACTGAGAGAACCGGAATTCAAGTAATACAAACCCATAATCACAAATATTTGTCATTTATACGGGACTGCCTGCGGAACTAAGTCGCACAATACTCACATACTCAAAGCAAAAACAACGACACATAAAACGGATCAAATTTCCCAGGCCGAATATCAATACCCTAAGTGGACAACAGACGCATAGCTTCCAGGTCAAGGTCGAAGACAGTAGCAACCGTAAAATAGAGGAGAAACCCAACAAATGCACACTTGCACTGAAGATGTCACCTCGGCTGATAATGAAACGCTTGCAATCTAAAAGCCAACCTCAGCGATTAAAACCCCATGGAAAACAAAAACCTAGGCTACGACTAACGCAAGTTTTCAAATCTTTCGGGATATAATAAATATCAGGCTTGTGTAAACGAACTAGAAAATCTTATCCAACTCAGTTAGTCAAATAAAGGAAAAATGGAATGTTGACCACTTTGCGGCCACAAAGTTGGTATGTGGTTAAAAGGAAATTAAAAAACATATATGCAGTGCGTAATAAATATAGAGGTTTCACATGCAGCTGCCAAAAATCAGACAATTATAAAACAACACGGCAGGAAATCGGGTTGTAAACTAAGGGATCGAAAACTGTCCAGCTCAGATTGTGACTAGTCAAAGATCCCTAAACGGCCGGCTCACTAGCTTATGTACGGACTCATGCAATTGGGAACACGTGGTAGAAATCAATACGATGAGCCGTCTGGTCGTTGACAATGGGGCACTAATCCCACTGATCCAGTTTCATTTTCCTTGATTGATTTGGTATTCACGCGGAGGCAAACGATACATAATTTAAGGCAGATGCCTTTGAAATCCTTCGTCTGCAGATTACCAACTGAAAGTGTAAGCAACGTTAGAGACTGGAACAGTGTGCAGTCGTCCTGAAATTATTGAATAAACTGTACGTGCAAATTCGCATAGCAAGCATTGTCCCAAAAACATCGAATCATATTTTGATATCAAATTAGTCCTTAAATTTATAAATCCTACTTGGCGGTAGTTTTGTTTGACTCGTGTTAGGCAATAACTAGTGCTATCTTGAGAGGCACAGTCGGACTGAGTGTAGATGTCTTTCAAACAGTTGCTTGCACCTAAAAACCTTCGCCTGGATCTCAATCACGTAATGATGTCCTCAGCGTGCAGTAACTTACTTTGCTGTAGAAGTCAAGCTAACCCAATGAACGCATTTGCGCGAACTTTTAGCCTGAACACATGAAGCGCATCGTGGAAACTTGGAAGAGTGTACAGCCTACTAATGAGAAGTAGAATAAAATAAGTGATTAAAAAAGATAAAAGTAAATAAGCCTATAATATAGAGAAGCATTAAAATCTTTTATCGCACGTTCGGAATTCATCCTCCCAAAGATTCATGAGAAAAAGGCTTTTTCTGCACTTGGAGGTATGAGATGAGAAGAAACAAAACGTGGAACGAGTTAAAAAATGAGGTGAAAAGCTTCGAAAAATTCTGCCTGGGCACAACTTTCTTCGTGAAAGGTAAGCTGTTCAAAAATCCATCACAACTACCTGAGCATTTGCAAAGAATGGCGTGCTAAAGTACAATTATATTAATTCCAATTCAAAGGACAACTAACCTTTGAGAGTTAAGAGCAGTAAATTTAAGAGGCAAAAATACATAAAGTAAACAATCGCAGAATAATTAGGAATGGTGGTCGCAAAATCTTAGCCTAAAGACAACAATACCCTGTACATCCTACAAAACACGGACTGGACCTATGTGGTCGAAGTGACTTCGTGAGCTAATGTCGTTTTAAGGTAGCGTAGAGAGTATTCTTTATGGGTGCATTCGTCGCCATTTGATAGCTATGCAGTCGGTGAGTATAGTCATGTACCGTGAACCAAGCTGAAGTTCAAAGGGAAAATTGACAAGCGTAAGAATGCTCAAAGATGAGGAATAGGATGGGGGTAGGCTGTTAATTTTAGGTAAATTACTTTGTAAATTACTAACACTTTTGCCAGGAATACATAGAAATAGATACATTTGCAAAATCTGAATTTTCGAAAACAGAAGGGTTGCTTGCCTAAACAGGAAACAGTTTGAAAGGTTGTTTAGAAAACTCCTGAGTTAGGCGAGTGTGAGAAGACTTATTCGTGCAAAAACTAACATGAAGAAGATCGCAAAATAGCAACTTAAGATATCTCAAAGAGCAAGGTTGCCGTAACTTTCGCAAAGGGTCTGGAGAAGGACATACTGAGAGGTAACACCAAACGCGTTAGCTTTTTTACAAAAACCAATTCCTACCAACAGGGATTCTCTAGCACTATTTATGTCGTACTGATCATTTTAATAATGCAAAGATATAGTGGATCAGACCAAAAGAGTCATTACAGTGATGTGGATAATCGGTCGGAAGTTTACGGTGTCCGTGAGTGCATCCTGGAGAGGACAAAATGATAGAAGAAACGCACGAGGATGGTCTGTATGTCGAAGTTATCATGAGAGCAAGTAAGGTTAGTGAAAATTCCACAATGGCATGTAGACTGCCCTAAAGAATTAATTTTGCAAGAGGCCTTAGGTGTAGAGGTAAAGCACAGTTATCATTCATTTCGATAGGAGCGTCGAAGTCACAAATAACATGCGTAAACTTCCAGCTATTTGATCATACTTCCGCCATTGATTAACATCCAGTTATTCATTCCGAGATATAAATGTCTCCGAAAGTCATTACTAACCAAATGTGAATAAAATTGGATCTACAACCATGTGCCGGATGACCAGCATATCATCAGACTATGAATAACTTTTGCGATACAAGGCTCTGCTGAAGGTCACCAAAAATGACTTTAAGAGACGGGCCATTCGTTTGTTGAAATTAACCAACCTATCATTCCGTCTGTCTCACGACAAACTGTCACCAAGGCTGAACCGCAAATAGTCTCCTTAAGTGCGCGTTCATTCTGAAATGAAAATATACATCAGATAATTAAAAATTTAGAAACAAATAGTGCATACAAAATATTATTGTTTCGAACGTTCTGTGGACAATTTTTCATTAGATAAAAATGACATTTTTGGTTCGCGAACGCAGAGAGTTATATAACGATCGGATTATTTACCATGACAATTACTCCCGTGAATTTCACGCCTTGCTTTAAAAACACGTTGGACGTAATATTATCAATGACAGTTTAACTTTCAAAACAGAAGAATACAGTTAGATTCAAATTAGATAAAATTACAGTAATACAGCACTTCGAACCATCATCAGTGTCTTTTTCGTTGCATCAGTTTTGTAACTCAGAAAACGAAATAACCTACCCGCCGTATTTCGTAGACCTGAGTGATTAAAGATATTAAGGAGATGAACAAGATAGCTGATGCATATGTCCAGTAGTCTTCTGATAGCCATAGTGCGCAGCTGAATATTTGAAAGCAGTAGAACGGATTCAAACACTGGAATACGAGAGAGAGATTAGTTATTACGTTTTGGTAGGGACCAACAAGTAGTTGAATCTGTTGAGAACAAGCTGGGAATCGATAGACGCCAAGAGTAACAAGCTCCGAAGGTAGAAAAATATAGATCGAATAGCCTTCTTGAGTACAAAAAATGTAGGCTGGCAGACACGTCCTAAAAACACCAAGCAGCCAAGTAAATAAGCAAGGAAACGGTTAGATAACCAGATGCCCAAGGGTTTTGCTCTAAGTGAATTTCAACATCCCTGAACTGATATTAGAGGTGCATTGTGTTTAGATGCGCGTTTTGTAGCTAGCTTTAGTGAGAGATCTAATAATTCGGATAAACACATCACCTTCTTGGTAATCCAACGAAACTAGTTTTACCAGATGACGAACAATGTAGTTAAAGATCAGAAGCGTTCACATTGGGGTCTTAAAAAGGTTATCGATAAGAAGGTCGCTGTAAGTGATGATTTAAAAATTTCAACATGACCAAAAGATCGTTCAGAATTCATCAGCTAACTGTATACTGTACTCTAAATAACCTCTCCTATTGAGTTATTAAAATTCGGAGGTCGGTCTACAATAATCGTCAATCTGGAACTGCATAGAATTCAAAAGCCTATGATGCGATCCCTAACAAGGTAACATCCAGTAAAATCAAATGATAAGGTAGTTCTTGAGTCCTCAATGAATTCTAGGACTGCGTCAAGGAACAAAGCTGATGAATACTTTGAAATGTGTCAAGGATCTAAATAAGTGGATCTTAAATGTTTACCTACTAAGGAATCAAGCAAGAAAATTATAGAATGAGCATGGAACTTCACAAAACACACTAAAGATTTGCACAACGTTAGAAGACTTGTAATTATTCATTTAGTGCCAGTGAATTACTTAACTCGATAACTTTTTTGGGGACTTCTACTGAATAAATTGAAAATTTTTATTGCGAATAACAATTCAGTTTCATGTTGTGTCCCAACAGTGACTACAGAATGCAGTCCTATGTCATTTGGCTCTTTAACATAAGTGATGTTTTGTAATGTGTGCTTGCTTGTTTTGTCATTTGGCCCTTTGAGTCTTGTTTAAAAGCTATAATTTTTAATGCAATTATTATAAAAGCCCACAAAATTATGTTACGATCTACTATCTGAAGGAGAGAAATTAGTCCTTGTAAACCAATCAAACGCTTCATTGTAAGACTTCTATTCCGAATTGGTCATATTCAGGCAATCTGAATTTTAGGAAAACCTTTTTGGGATGATTAGCTCAAGAAACGTCAGCAGAGAGAAGATAGCGACCATGAGAATTTTGTTTGGATGTTTGGGTTGCTTATAGTCTGCTTGGCGAATCTAACTGTGACCGTTAATATGTTTACATAATTGCGAAAAATGAACTCATAATCCATTGATATCTTTGTCACTGAAACGATAAACTGGCAAAAGCAAACCTCAATATCAGAGTATCTGGCGTGGATAACCAACAGGCGGCAAGAAATATGAATCAGGTGGCGTGCTTCCTAGTGTCTTTGCTTTCTCAACTACATGTTACTGGATAATAAGAGTTGCGTTCACTCACTATGCAAAATTGTGCTATCATATCATTAAATTCTGCTCCATATCTAGGAGCAACTATTGAAACTAAGTGCGCTCTGAATATAAACTAAGTACGCCGTTCAAGAAGAATACCAGCACAAGGCAAAACTGAAAACCACGTTGACTTTCTCCAGCATTTTTAATCAGTGGTTATTTATTTTACTGCGTATTCTTTCCTGTTACTTTTTTAAGTTTGATTTTTCAAAATCCGGTATGCATGTATATTTATATGCAATGCAGACACAGAAACCCCAAAAATGTATCCTGACAAAGTCATTGTGATTTACTAGTTTTTGAAGAAGACGCAGCAGGAAACCTTACTATGCTGGATGGCGCGGTTTTCTTAAAGTTCAGCCGAATATGCGTTTGGGTATAAAGACAATACACCCCATTAAGCGGTCGCGCTTACAGGAACAAGATCTCATTTGAATACATTCGTGCATAACAAGCAGAATTAATTAGATCTTATGCGAATTAGTCAAGCGCTATGTTCAGTTTCTTCACTAGTCGACAGTAATCCGACGGTTCTTTGTTAATATAAAGTTCAAATTTGGTTGATCTCATCAAAGCATTGCAGCTCAGTTGCAATATAGGCAGCAGTAAGTTATCTGCATAATTTTGATTTGTGCTCCAAATGACAATTTGTCAAAGTATTCAGTCTATGTTGTTCAATACCACTTGCTAAAGACTGCCAGAAATCTTACGCAGTTTATTACATAACGTTTAGTTTAAATCCAAATTTCGGAAAAATCTATTCCTTGTTCAGGGAACAGTAGCACTTTTGACTATCACTTTAAGTTGCTATAAAAAGAGATTGTAAAAAATGGGTTCGTTTCAAAGTATGTTTTCAAATCGGTGGTATCGATAATAGTGAGCTTCTAATATTTGGCATTACCAACTGGAACAAGCACACAAAATATCGGACAACAGTGGTTTTGTTGCCTTACGGCTAATTGCTTACAGTATATACGCTTATTTTCATTACCTCTAAAACACACTGAATATCTGAAAAAATGTTTATGACGATTACTAAAGTCACAGTAAACCTGACAACACTGACGGACGAATTAGGAAACCATCTGGACGTAACATTTCCAGAGATGGTTAGTAGAATTTGTTTTATTACAATAAATGACTCTCGGATAAACTCACTTCAGATAGTAACGTAACTAGAATCGGTGTCAGCTTGAGATAAATTTCATTTGATCCATAGATAGTTCGGTTATATAAAACGGTCTCATCAGAGAGGGGTTTGACCGGAAAAATCTCACTGTACTTTCTCTCTTCCCAGCCCCTGAAATAAAAGCATTTGAAGATTATGCAAACTAAGTTATCAATCCACATTACGAAGGCTTCTTAGGAGCTGAGACAGATTTGAACAAGAAATAAAACGTCAAGTTGTAATGTTTACCAAATTCAACAGCTGCATATGATCTACATTTTACCAAAGTAATAAAACGTGTCCTACGCCTCTCCAAGATTTCTTGCAGGTCAGACGATGTCATTCAAATGGATATAAGGTAAGTACAACTCAGTAAAAGTGCGTTTTACTTAGCATCATCCACTCACACCTTATATAATTTTAAACGACACCATGCGTTTCACCATCTCAAATATTCTTGTTTTATTACGTTTTATATTACACAAGCCTTTTATTTATCCTTATCGACAGTTTGCAACTGCGAGATGCCTTTGTGCTACTGGCTTTTTCTCTAAGATTCATGAACACCTATGAGGTGCGACTTGTGTCAGGGGCCCCGACGGTGGAGAATTAGTTCCAAGATTGCATATTCTTCCCCTTAGGAGTCGAAAGAAAACAAGAGGTCCCTAATACCTATACCTATTAAATTCACCTTTATTGGATTACCTCCGGTATAACAACGCTGTGCATGAATACGAGCATTCGGAATGCGTTACCAGCCGACGCCGGGGAGGAACAAAATTATGAAGCATTTAAGCTACAATTGGCAACCACATTGTATGAGTAGTGGCAGGCTGCTTTATCTTGAATTCCTGTAGCTGAGTCGGTGCCAATAATGCTCACACAGGTGATTATCTTCTTATCCTTCAATTAAATGAAAAGACCAGGCACACGCACTTCTGAGCACCAGCACCGCACCACAATCGTCCGAATTCTTAGTCAAAGATGCGTAAAAATTATTCATACAAGCATCAAATCCTTTAAAACCGGTAATTTATTCCATATTACGTTCCAAGTTTAATTTGAAGGCAAATAACAATTTTCTGCTTTTTCATCCCAATACATATAGCATGTATCCTACATAAGACTCATTAAAATGAGCCAACTGTAAAGTAATTAGTAACGTTATCTTTATTCAAGGACGGAGATAAAGAAACCCCATGAACTTAAGTTAAGCAAACAGAGGTGAAATCAAACCACCAAATCTGATACTGACGCATTGTACACAGGTTTTAGGAGGACTGGCACTGGCCATCACCCCAACTCTTGTTGAGCCACTAATTAGTTGTTGGCAATCGATGACCTACCTGTTGTGTTGAATGTGCGGTCATCCGTCCTCTGTTGAAGGAGGACGATCGTTATTAGTCTGCCAACTGCCGCCTGACTAGTCTGACTAACCAGGCTGGTGAGATTCAAGAGCGAGTGGATACTAACCTGGTGAGAAATTATCCACTTGGTAACCAGCTAATATGTTCCGAGCAACCGGAATTTCTTCCAAATATTTCGTGTCATCGATCTGCTACTGGCCCAGGGATACTGGGCGCTCGCCAAGGCCGCGGGCATCCCATGGACGTCGTCCACTTACTTCACTGCATCATTCCACAAGTTTCCTCTGGGAAGTTCTACAGAGTTAAGCACAATGCACTTAGCACCACCGGCCAATTGATTTATTGGGTCGGGAATTCCCCCACTAACTTCTCGGTAGGATTCTCATCTCCCGGTAAGGTTTATCGACTAGGCTGTAACCCTTCTCTGTTATCATTGTTTTAGACTCCTTGCCCGATTTATGGCTTATAGTCCGGTGGCTATCACAGTTTTCCAAGGTGTTCTGAAGAATCTTCAGCAATAGGCACAGCCGTGGGAAATGCACATTTTGAAACCCGTCTTTGTAAAGACAACAAACGGTGGCTAAAACACCTACCAACAGAGATGTTATTACCATTACACCATTTATAATAAAACCCACACCCGACACATCAAGTCTTCGATACACTCCATGCGTTTTTGGTCCTGATATTTAAAAACCATAAATTTCCCCATATATATATATATGAGAACAAGCTTATTGGGCGAGAAAGTGAAGCTACGTTACAATTTATGTGAGATTATTCTGCGATCCGTTGACACTTAAAACGATCTCAGGGTTCATTTCATGTTATCAATAAAGACGCCGCACCAAACGTTTTGGATCCCATGCTATATTCGTAGGCCAGCTCGGAGCTATTCAAGCCCCTGGTACTTTTTCCACGGCATTCCTCAAGGAGCTAATTGCTTCTCGTGTTTGTTGGAGGCTTGAATACAGTGGTTCAGGAGTATAATCATGTACAGCCAGCAAGAAGGTAAACTTGGGACGTATGCAGTGTTAGGCCGCACGAACGTTGATAAACTTTGTTGGACAGGACGCCACAGCCAACTAAATGTATAAAAATATACCCGTTGGCTAGGGCAAACTCCGCTGGAAAATACACGTCGTGTTTTTGTTACGCGATTGCAGGGGGAAAGATTATCATCGGCTTGTGGAGTCTTCGGAGACGTGAGAATACAATTTGAAACGCACTCTCGTTTGGTGTGGTGCAACAGTAAAGCGATATATCTTTGAGAAGTTAATGAGGCGGTGGACACTGGCGGGTGCAGCATGAGGGTTCTGTAACGAGGCTCCTTCTAGCCCCCAAGCAGAAGGATGAGCCGAAGGTGCTCATAATTCTTTCGAGCACTGTCAATCGACGGTTCTGCAAAAAGTTAACTAGTTCCAGAACTAAAAGGTCGTAAAATGATAACAATATTTTTGCCGTATTTTACCAGAATGAAAAAGGTCATACCAGATGAAACTTTTTTCTCAAAGTCATCTTAAAAGAGCTCACCGCAGAAGTTCGAACATGGAAGTTTCCGAATTCCATACGTATTTCAAACGCTTGTGAATGAAGAAGGTCAACGTTTCCTTCCCCTAAGCACTAAAATGACATTTTCTCATTACCTCAAAGGGCACATCCGATACTCCGCTTTGATTTCGATATTTTCTCTCAGAGGGACAGTTTCTAAGACCTTGTGAATTATCATCGTTTAATTACCTTGGAATGTCCAACAAAGTAGTCGAGACTTTGTGAGAATAGCGGGTTCCTGACGAATCCTACGTAAAAACGTAAGACGAGAAGTGCAATAAGTTACAATTATGAGTACATTTTCTGCTTGTGACAGTGGGCAGACACTGTGTGTTGCCAACAATATCCAGTATGGAATCCAGTGAAATATTAATCTTAGAATTCCAAGAGTCACAAAATAGCCAGCGTAAACAAAAGCTTGCTTCCATGGAGATTTTTTAAACCCAATAATTACCTGAAAATGGAAATTGATAAGGAACAGTTGGAATAAAATTAGAAAAACCAAACCACTGATGTTCCATCCCCCTCGTACACTGTTGAGTGAGTTTCACACCCTAAATCCTGCTCCAAATGACAGCCGGCCCAACCTTTTTGCATAACAGGTGCTAAATTACGCACCAAAATGAGAGTGGAAAAAACGAATACAAGTGCGCAGAAACTGAAATCAATCGCCGAGACCGGTCCAAAAGTAGCGCGCAGGGGGCATCAAAAACACCCATCAGACTAATTCAGCTCCATTTCAAGTTCTAGTCACATTACCAGAATATACTGCGAGCTACCTGATCGCCCAGGCTCCCGCACTAAGAGCTCCTTGGATCTGACCATGCTTCGCTCCATTCTTGAGCATGCAGTTCTTCCGGTGATAGCACCCCAATTGGGCATCCAGCTCCGCCGTGTCCAACAAGAAGAGCCTGGAAAGGGCGATGAAATCAACTTCCAACCTCATCTTTGGGGCGAAAATCAACGCAAGTCGAGAACATTCGCTGTTTAATTCAGGTATTGCCTTGAGTAGAATCGAAGGCGTGTACAAAACTTTACTCCTCGCTCAATCTAACCGTTCGGGCTAAGAAGTTGCAGGAAATTCCCAATCTTACGGGTCTCAATTAGTTCACCTCACTTTTTTCTGTGTTCGATGATAACAAGTAAAATTTTCGTAGTTATCCATCGGATTATTTCCACCCTGTCTGCTAACTATTCGCGCGGATAATCGACGCTACCAATCGTGGCTGACGGCACCTATTTCGAATGTGAGATGCCAGGCTTATAAGCTCCGCTACGAGTTAGGACTTACTGTGTCCCTGTGTGGCGATATATGCAAATCGATTTTTCACGAGGTAAAAAATTTTGTCAACCTAAAGAGCTAACCTATGGCTTTTTAGGCTACTGCGGCAGGCTGACCGGCACAGCTGAAATCACCCCAAGTGAATTTTCCTGGTGTTTCACCTTTTTAACAGCATTTACAGTAAATAATCGAACGTCAAATGAGTCTGCGGGCTGTTGGAGTTTCGGGATACCTCGGATGGAGAGGTAGGTCTTGTTTGCCTGCCAAATATTCGACCGGCTAACACCATAGCGGCCGTTATCTCTGCTAGTGGACAACATCATCCTAACCTCAGTAGCTTTGACAGTGCTGCAGCCTTGTTGGCAATGTGTGACGCTTGAAGTTCCTTCTTCTATTAAAGAGAATCGAAAAGTGTCTTGATCTCGCTAGACAGATGGTTCATCTGCAATATCAGAGCAAATTAATTTTGTTCTTTTGAATCTTGTCTTGTTTAAAAAATGCTTTATTTGAGACGGTCTGGGGTGCTTAACCTTTCGGGGATCGTGCCACACTGGGTTGGAGTGATTAGATCAAGGCACACACTTAGAGTTGCGTAAGGTTAGTTGGTGGCCAGTCGGGGATCCACCGATAGAAAGAAAATATCCCAATTTCGGCTACGAATAATGGAGGGAAGATGGCTGCTTGAAGCTCTATGGTATGGCTTAGCGGAAACTGAGGAGATAACGGGCCTTGAAGCTGAGAACTTGCAGACAGTTTAGGAATGGTCACATCCGAGTAATTTGTTGTCTATGGATGTGCGCACCTGTGTTACGCCAGTTGTGAAGATAAGATCGGACTATACGGTTGATGGCGAGTGATGTTTTTCGTAGCATAGAGCAAGGACATCAAATACAAACCATTGCTAGCTTCAGGAATGCTGCGTTGGAAAGTGAAAAATGAACATTATCCAGGACGTTAAAAATCACTATGACGTTGGCGTCGACAATGAGCCTTTGTGTTTCCCCTTCAGTTAAATCAAATGTCAGTCTTTCCTCTGTCTTGCGCTACACCGTCCCACGTCCTGAGTTGTCACAGTGGAGATTTTATAGCTACTGTTTTTTATTCTTGCATTATTCGCTAAGTAAGAATCATTTCCTTGGACACAAAAATTAGCTTGATTTTTTCTGACCATTGAAACGTACGATTTGATGGCCATTTAGTTTGATAATTTTTGTCTAAGCTTTCACAGCCATATTTCCAGCTGTGATCTGCAATTAGCAGAGACGCTTTTAATTTATATCGCATAAATTCAATCGGTCTGCTTAGTTGCCTCAAGAGTAGATACCTCTTTCGGCCTGTCTACTCATT
>LUCM01004393.1:0-29907 GCA_008360955.1 Fasciolopsis buskii | reverse complement strand
CGTGTGCTTTCGAATCTGCGGACCATGCACAACGCGCACTAGATAGCCTCTGGAGATTGGTCGCTCAGTTGGATGTTTTAACACCTTCAAAAAGTGTAAGTTCTGCACCAGGACTGGACGGTCAGTGCCGACTAGTAGGTGCGAGGGGCAGGGAGGCTAACAGAGTTTTGAAACTCAGTTCACACTACCTTGGAGCTGCTTGTTCGAACGTATTGGGTATCTGGGCAGTGGGGAAGGGTTAAGACACGTTAATGTTCAGGCTCTGGCAGCTTACGCTGGATTTGAAGCCGCTTGTGGCGTCGGCCTGATTATTGTCACTGAATTTTGAAACGTCGATGTGTACTGTTCCCGCAGTGCGTTCAGTTCATGTTTATGTTACGGGTTTGCGAGAGCGGTGTGGTGAGGTTAGGCCGTGTGTCAGTGTGCAAGTTTGTGATGTTCGGTGGGGATCCATTGAGTGTAAGCAGGTTTTCGCCAATGTCTATGTCTGACGGAGGTATTACTGGAGGGCTTGATTGGAGCTGACCAGAGTCGGTAAGTGTTGGAGGTTTAGTGGAATCTGGTGTAATTAGGGTTGCCATCTTGAGAATAGCTTGGTTTCAGTGGTAATGATTGACTTTGTGGATCTATTAAGATGACTCGACGTCTCAGTCGGTGTAGACGTGTTGCGGTTATGGACGACAAATGCATGGTCCCTACATTTAACCATATCTCGTACCCTATTCAGTTGTGTGTTTCCTCTCTAAGGAATATAGAAAGCCATGTGGAAGGTTTCAACAGATGACGTAAGGCAATGCCGGCGATGGGTCACAACGAAAGATATAGAGCGAACTTAGGTTAATCTTAGTTTCTCACGCATTTGTGGTTGGGGTGAGGACTCGCAATAGGGCTGGGCGAGACACTGATAGGATATACATGAACCGTGAACATAGTTGGCGACCGTGGTGTTCAATTTTCTATCGCAATCAGAATGAAAACGTGTGGTTTGTGCAAGTTAGGACTGGTGTCCCGTGTGTTTAGCTGAAGCAGCAATCTTATCTTTTCCGACCGCTGTGTAGGTTGTTCAGCTCGTTGTTTTCCATCTTGGTGATTATTCGACTCTTTTTAATGGATACTTTGATAATTTCTGCGAAAAAAGGTAGCCGGTCAGCGGCTTTGCCTTGCTGTGTATAACGCTGAACGTGAATGATGATGACGATTAATAATGATGATGAGTTTGTGAAGATAACTCAGAGGATTAAGGCGTTAATTGCTGGGTTCTAGGTCCAGTCTTTTACGAAGCAGGCACCGAACATGAATAGGTAGGAGTGGTTGGGAACATGTTTTTGCGCGATGCCACATAGATTACTGCTCAAGTTCAATGCTGTCCGGTAATGGGGGCAAGTAAATGGCAGGAGGATGGTTGAGTGTGGCAGTCGAGGGCATGGAGTTGAAAAAGTATGAAGACTTAAGTATCCAGTGGAATGGTTTCTGTAGGTGCAGCAAGACCAGGTTGGGGTCCACGAGACCTTCCGGGAGTGATGGTTGTAGACAATAGGTGATATGGCTCTGTGTCGCAGTGACGTTCTTGCATTCGACAACTTTTTATCTTCTGTGTAGTTTCTCAACTTATTATTTGGCAGTCCATCTTCCATTGTTCCCCGTTTTTTCTGCTTGAGTAGATGATATTGTGAGATAGCAACCACAACCACAGCACGTTGGTGCAAGGTTAACGGTTGTCCAAATTGAACTGAACTGCAGCACACGGCCTTTTGTGCCGCTGCTGAATGTGCATAACACCGCGTTCACTCGCTGCTTCTCGTTTTTTGGGAGTCCCGGTGATCTATCACCACTATCGTCATTTGCATCTTTCAGCAACCTTACTAACCTGCGCGCAGCAGCGTCTAAATCCACCTGAGCACAACTTTTCTGCATCTGTTCATGTCAATTCTGAATAACCACTACCGCCTTACAATATTTTTGAGCTTTGGGGGTTGTGCGGCGCTGTGCAGGTTTTAGAAGAGTTAAGCCATCTATTTTGTCCCGGGCTAAATGTTACTTTGACTGGGCACCTGCATCCTCCCAAACTGCAGCTGCACCATGCGCTACGACGCCATAACTGCCGCTCGTGCCCCTATATACACCCTCAGTCCTAGCTAGGAGCTGGTTAATCACACACGTCCACAAATTCTAATAGGACGTCCCGTTGACCATGGGCCCTCAACATTTTAAGTGAATTTATTAAACCTATTGTTTGCACACGTTTCAGATCGTTATTCCACTATTTCTAGGTACCTTACCCTCCTGATATTCAAGTCTCTCTAAGCTTTAGACCCCTCATTGAGAGGCTACGCGGTATTTAAGATTAGGCTATCTACGTTTAGCGTCCAGTGATCTGTTCTGTTCATTTCAAACAGCTGTCACTTTAACCCTTCGATCTTAGCTCTTAATAACTTAATTTCGGTGTTATCGACTGCAGTTTGCGTCCGTTTTTTGCTCCACCTTGCATCGTAAAGGGCGTCAAATTGCGCAGTTTTTCTTGTTGCTTTAACCTTGTATGTTGAGTGACGGCAAATTACTACTGCGAATTTTGCTCTCCAATCAGCCAGTCCTAGTTCCAGATTGCTATCGCCTGTCCCCACTAGCTCCAGTGAGAACAAACGAGTTGAACCGGTAACAAATCCTATTTTGTTAAGAGAAAATACCGTATAATAGTAAGCTACTTTTATTTCATATTTGCGTCGTGTGAATGTCGTTATTTCGCCGGTTGCCCGAGTACCGCATTGACTGGCCCATCTCGTTTGACATACTTCGCCTGATTCAGTTCATGTCGTTTTGTTGTCGAATCCGGAGCGCTCGTTCTGATTGGTTAGGACAACTCCCATTATGACCTTCCCAGTTCACATATCCACACTCGCCTTCCGCTCACGCCACTGTGTCAGCTGGCAGCTGACAGCTGACAGCCAGTGAGATAACTTGGTCTCGATCTGATATTAGCGCCTGCACTCGCCTGTTTTCTGACACGACCGGAATGCATCCACATGCATATTGATTGTCACCTGTTTAGCGCGGCCCATAATCACACAACCAGGGATAACCGATGAGGCGATTCTACCAGACTCGTGCGCAGTGTTGATGAAGCTGTTATCTCACAATCTGAAGTGCTCTTTTGCACAGTATGGCCGGATGAAATGGATTACGGCGCAAGATCGACACTGGAAATTCATGCAAGGCGATCATTGTCAAAGACATCAAACCAAGTTACGATCGCTAGCCACAAAGGAGCTGCCCCTGGCTTCGAACAGGAGAGGAAAAGCTCACGCAATTAGGAGTGGGCAGAAGTCCAGTAGGAGGACTAAAACGGTCTCATCCACAGATGGCCTAACTGGGAAAAGGACACGAAACCAACAACCAACCCCTCTAAGAAAATACAGTTAATCAGCATGGTGTCTGAGTCTGGTAGGATTGTCTCATTGGTTATCCCTGGTTGTGAGATGATGGGCCGTGCTAAACAGGTGACAATCAATACACGTGTGGATGCACTCCGGTCGTGTCAGACCACGGGCGAGTGCAGACACCAATATCAGATCGAAACCAAGTTACCTCATTGGCTGCTAGCTGACACAGAGGCGTGAGTGGAAGACGAGTGTGGATATGCGAACTGGGAAGGTCATAGTGGGAGCTTTCCTGACCAATCAGAGTGAGGGCTCCGCATCCGACAACAACTCTGACGGAAAAAGCCGTCTCAGGTTAAGAAACTGATACAAAGACTACAAGCTATCAACAAGTTGTATGGATTGACTTGATTGATGGATAGAAAAATGTGGTCGCTGGTATACTTCTGAAGTACTCATTGTGAGTTATCTTCGCAGCCAACACGTCCTAGTGCACCAAATCCCTCTTATACGGTTATCCATGTCCATGTTCTTAAGAGTTCATAGATGGGGCCGGTGCACGCACCGAATGAAGACAACTTTGAACACGCTGTGCTGTTTTGCTTAAGTCTGACGCAAACGGACATCGGAATCGGTGAAACCAACCAAGCCATGTTTTTCGGCATCGGAAGAATAAGCTACTCATGAACAGCATAGTTGATAACAGTAAACAGGGGACCTTAAAGAACACCGATTAGACGGAGCCTCCGATGTTCTTTAACGCCCATGAGCACCAAAACCTAAGTGAACTGCGTCAATTTAGACGCACACATACACATACCCATATGTGAACGTATATTCCAAGATTCTTAGATTTGTGCTTGAACACCCACCTGTTTAATTATCATATTATATACATATGGAACCGATTACATGAATGGTTGAAGCAGATTAGTCTGCGAGTTAGAATGGGAGGTCCAGCTACTCCCTATGCACCGAAAAGGCGACACCAACAGCAGGAATCGAAGTGCCGATATCCCAATCGGCACAGCCTCTGGCTCCTCGTGACACCACAGAACAATTAATCTAATTTCAGTCACTGGATTGGCCTCGTTTATCACTTTCCAAAGGAAGCGAACAACACAGAGTAGCGGGATCCAGAAGACTTGATGGTTGATTTGGATGCCAATGGAATAGTAGTTCGCGAAACACCGGATATTTACCTAAGCAATTCACATTCGAGAGCCTTGTCCACAGCAGCTCAGAGGCAGAGCATCTGCATGTCAATTGGAAGTCCCCTGGTCCGATTCCAGTGTGAACACTGAAAGAGGCAAACAGAAAAATAGGCACATTCCAATGTAAACAATGTTACCGGCAGCAGCGGGGTATGCGAGTCGCGTGGTCAGAGTTCTTGCTGAATGTCTCTCTGTACTGATTGTTAATGGCTGTTAATCACGAACTCCGGAGTTCGTGGTTAACAGTCATTGTAACTGTACGGCCGTACAGTTACAAGTTTCGGCTGTTACTCACTCATAACTACTGGGGTATTACAGATTTGCCGACTCTGTGAGGACAGGAAAGTGGAGACCTCGCGGGCCAGGGCTCAAAGGGTGGAAAGGTCGATGAGGCTAATTTATTGAACTGTGGCAAGGAGCATTACTACACCTCGATTCCACTGCTGCAGGAGTCGTAGCCGCACAACAACTCACTTCAGCTCAGTTAGCACGGGACAGAATTTACCAAAAGGCCCAAACAAACTCCCGAAGTTCTTCCTGATGTATGCACAGAAACTATCACCCACCTCTGCGGGTATTGCCCTCTTCGCGCAATCTTTGGTTTTCCAGCGACCCCGTTTCCGCTGCGGAGGAGTGGTAGAGAAACAAAAATTCACCACCCTCAAAGGGAGAGGGCGATTACTCCGTGAGCTTTCTCAAGCTTGTTTGTAATTCATCTCTGTCCAGTTCTGCGTATACAAAACTAAAGTTGGCTTCCAGCAACTCCGGTGCCCAGGCTGGTGTCTTGTGGGTACCTGTCCGTATGCTTCAATACTGCGCATATCGCTGTTTCCGAAAGGCAAAGTTTCAGGTGTTGTATCCGGTCTAACTGATGTTTTGTGTTCATACGCGAAGCGCATTGTTCCAGCTCTTGGTATATCATCGCCCAACAGGCATCCAGAGCTTCTTTAAATCAAGCAACGCTGCTACTAACACCGTGTTCTGGCAGTCGGTTCCACAGTGGAATCATCCTATTGTTGAGGAACCCGACCCTCATCTTGTGTGGCTGCGTTGCAGTCTTAAACTTTGCTCTCCCGCGCCCCCATCTGGTATAAAAGTGAAAAGTTGCTAGTGATTTATTCCTGAAAGACCATTTACTTTTTTGAACCTCTCAGTTACATCACCGCCAGTACGTCTGCGTACGACAGAGAAAACGTCAAGGTAGCAGAATCTTTCGTCTTGTGTGCCGTTGACTATTCATCACCTTGGTAGCCAGGTTCTGTACTCCTTTTAGGTAATTCGTGTCCCATTCTAGATATCCCCCAGGCTTGCACACATTGCCGATTCGGCCGGAATGCGTCGAAATCCCTGCAAGGTATCGTTGATCTGAGCATGAAATTCTCCATTCTTGACTTATTCGCTGCATTTATGCGCTGTTTGAAGGGTTCAAAATTGCTCCTAATGTTTGGACCCAGGTACTTGGCTTGGAAAAAATCCATGAACACCTGGTCCACTTTCAATTCGATCTTTCTGGGGTCAGCCTTTGACAATTGGCCAGGTTCAATGGATGGTTCCGCGTACGTGGCTGGGCTTTGACTGCCTCATTGTCACAACTACTAGTTCTTTATAACGAGCGCATTCATTTTTTGATCCGAATGCTCGTGATTTATTCAGTCGAAAGCATTGCAAAAGCACCTGTATTGGACTTCGATACGGTGGACCTCCCCTAGGCGTTTCGTTACCCTATCGTGGGAGAGGAAGATATGTGAAACGGGACTATTCCACTGTTAACCCTTGCTGTGCTGCTGAAATTGCGTTGTGATTCACCAAGTTCCGGCATACCTGATTTTTGGTTATCGCACGTTAGACCCACCGGCTTCTAATTTTCCGGTCCGGGCCTAGGGCCGCCCTTGTATGTTCCTTTTACCGTAGCGGTTTTACCCCCCGCTGGAGGCATTGTAAGTCTGTGTGACAACGAATGCAGGTAGTTTCGGTTATGACGAAACGGTCGCCATGGGTATCCCGTCCGGGCCGGCAGCTTCACATGTGTTCAGCTTAATTAACTCTGTCACAGGATATCCCACTGTTGCGGAATTCTGTATTATCCGGGAGCTGGATAGTTTCCGGGATTCCTGAGTTTACATGGGCTTCATCCAGTAGGCGGTAAACGTCTACGAAGGCACCAAATAAGAGATTTGTCATCCCGGGTCCGTTCGACCCTACGATCCTGCCCTCACGTTGCAATGCGGCGACGCAGCCTCTCATTTTTCTTCTTGGACTATGAATGCGCATAGCACGCCCTGGGTTCGTTTTAACTGTCATTGGTGCTTTACGCTCAGAAAAGTACTTTTTTGTCGTGAGAATGCTTAAACCGTCTTGAACCCTTTTATTTAGCTCTTGTTTGTTTCTGGGTTAAGGTACCCATCTCTTTCGAATTCTAATTACTTGCCCTACATATGGACTCCAACATCGCGGCTAACGGCTTGTTTTATTTTATTTAAAAGGGACAAACCCTTTTGTCATTCCGATAATTCCTTCACCAAAGGATTACCCAGTTTATTCCACGTTCGCGTTTTTAAGTTTCCGGAGCCCTAGGTGTCGATGTCAGGGTCTTTCTCATACCTTCAATCCTCACTTCTCTATGATAACTGGCAGAGGCCTAACCCCGAGATTATTGCATCACGGAACACAAACTTCATTACAACCTAGTTGCTTCGTCTGGGGATCCTAGGCTATTAATTTTTATATAGCCTGGTTAAAACGAGTATCTAGGGATATTGCCTTACTTGCTGGCCAGTATACTCTTACGAGTGGAGCCAGGCAATGTAAAGGCGTCCATTGAATGGCTGGATCCATTTGATTTCCCCTCTTGGCAGTTGCTTTATCCAAGGTGATTCTCGGAAAGATGAAGTACCTTAACACAAATTCCTGTTTGGGCTAACACGATTTGAGTCAAACCCAACAGTTTGGGCTCCACATGCACACGAAATACCGTTTTATTTAGAAACCCGAAGAAGCACCAGGTCACCTGCAGCTTGCTGAGTGCAACTTGAACGAGGCATTCCGGTGGACGATGCCCTTATTCGCACGTGTGAAAGCTCCTTCTCCTTGCCTTCCCTCAATTCTATCTCGTTCCGTGGTACATCCTACACTTTCCCTCGAGCTTGGCGTTTCCCCGGTTTTCTGAAGTAGCGATGACAAAGGTTACACGAATCCTAGATACAGATATGCCAATGGAACTCATTTAACCTTGTTCTTATTCGTCCTTAAAAGTCTTGACGGTATGAGTCTTTACAGACTCCGTGCTTTGAACCTGCATAGTATAGAGTGCAGTCGATCAAGACCGGACCTTACACTTCTGAGAGAACTTTCAAAAACGCATGGATGTCCTAACAGACAGTTGTCCGAACTAGCTACCACATTGACGTTGCTAGAGAGAAAGTACTCAACGCCGAGGGCCAGGAAGGAAATCTGCCCCGTCAGAGAATGCCGCTAGCAGAACTCGTTACCGGAGATAGCCGTGTAGGCATGGAATATGAAAGTTTTAAAAAGTTGGCGAGAACGGGAAGTCGCTTAGCAGTATCATGGTACATTTTTTGAAAATCTCCCGAAAGCGTTCGACTCAAGGCAGCTTTAATTGAGAAGAGGAGAGGATCTGCTGCCAGGGGTTGATTAGGTGAAGAAACCGTGAAACATTTAAAAATGAAAAAAGGATCGATAGTTCATTTTCGTTTGCTTGTGCACGCGTAAGTTTTCCAGAGTGCATGAAACAGCGGTCCGCTCGTTGAACGCGTGAGAAGCGGGGTCTGACTATGATGCTTTTCGCCTTCGTCAGTCTCTCAATTCTGGCGATCGCTCGCAGCGAGTGGCACTGGAGCAGATCGGAGAAGCAACGTGTTTATCCGAAAAGGTCTGCTTAGGTGTTGCTTCCCCCACCTTCTCCGCGACGCTCTAATTCCAACACATGATGACGGGCAGGGTACAGAACTTCAGCACCCAGGGTATCAACCTCCCATGGAAGAGAAAATAAAAAAGAAATGGAGAAGGTCAACAAGGGAAGCTACCCGCGGCGGCATAGGGGAACAAAACAAGAAAGTAGAAAAAACAAAGCAGAAGGCACCGCAGAACAATTGACGAAGCTAGACAACTCCATCACGCTCCGTAGTGGGAAACCGTGGGGAGCTCGAAAAAGTAAACAAAGGACAAAAGACAACCTTCGATAAACAAAGAAAAGATAAAAAGTCGGTAATTGCCACAGTAGAATGGGAACAAGAAGGGAAGTTCGAGTCAAAAAGCCGTCATATTCACAACAGAATGGGAGACATTTACCGACTGAAAGAACCATACAGACCAAGAGAATAAACGGAGGGCAATTAGAAAAGAATATAACCAAACGAAATGACTTAAAATGCGGCAGGAGCGGAAATGACGAAGAAAAAAGAGGGCAAGGGGGCCCTGAAAACGAATTAATAATAATGGCACAAAGAAAACAAAAAGAAATATAACAAACAAAATCAAAGTGAACCCCCAGCATCCGCACACAAACAAACAACAAGAAACCTCGGCGGACCGTTCTTAGGACGTTCCACGGAAAAAGAAAATATTTGGTACCCTGGTGGACGGGTAGCTGGACTCGACAGCTGTGGTAAGAGTTAGGACATTGTTAGTGACCCAGGGCGGATGTTTACAACCGCCGTGCCTAAAGTGAAAAGACGTGGGAAACAAGATTGTTCCAGCGTTCCGTAAGCATCCGGAAAACGATAGTCACTTAAATGAAATGTCTAGCAAAACAGGAGTTTCAGTTGTTGCGTGATATATCTGAAGCCACGCGTTCACAACTTATTGCCAAGGGAACTAGGAATTCAGCCTTCCGCAAGCAGGGAAGACAAAATTGCATTTTTTGATTGGCGAAATTCTGTTGACATTTTTCATGCGGACAAACACCATCCGCAGCACTGTGGCACCGAAAGACAAGCGAGCTTCCTAAGACAGGTTCGATTCATTTAGAGTTGTTTAGATATTTTGGCGGAGCATTATGCACGATTGAAAGCGGCTACCTCCAGAACGGTATCCACCCATCACCCTTCTTCTCTCGTTCATTCTCTCCCATCCACGTTGTGGCAGTTTCATTTTCCGTTTCTATATTTATTTTCATCCACGTGCTCTCTGAGCTTGCCGCGAGCATGGTTATCCGGAAAGAGCTTATAAATATACTCTCATTATAAGGGTAAGGTGTAGTGAATACAGTTTACTATGGAACCACTGCAAACAACTGCTAGCTGGTGACTTGTAAACGGGAGGTCTTTGAGCGGTATACCGAGGCAAATTTTGGATTTACTTGAGCGTTCAACCACACCTAGGTTTTCACCCAACCATTCATCTCATTTTTATTCTGAATTTAGTCCCTGAATACCTCCGCATCAGTAGGTCCGACGGAAAACACTGACAACTAATGTACCCCGAGGATGTCTGCTCGCCACACAAGGTTGACCGTACCACCCGAAATCAGACTGCTCGAAAACCACGGCTCCCAGACCCGTCAAATCTTGTTTACCCCTTGAAACCCTTACTTAATTGCAACTTCGTAGATCACGAAAAAACTGAAAGCAACTGGAACTTCTTTAAGTGGGCAACCTGAAGAAGTTGTGAGGCTTTCATTTGCCAAAGCCAAGGGAATTACCGGTACGAGAAGCCGTGAGGTCCCGGAGCCGAACTCTGCCGAAACTCAAATTGCAGAATACTCGAATTTGGCTCGGTCCCCACCGCTTTATTGCAAGGGGCGGCGTTTGCCTTTTTTGCAGATAACCTAGTTGATTTTTCCATATCTGATCCTCCCAAAATAGTTTAAAGGTACATTGGAAATATCCCCTTTATTCTCTTTGAATTGTCGCTGTAACCGCATCTCGGGACAAATTGTGATCCTGGCTTCGGACACTTGGCATCATATTGTGTTTGAAACCACTGTGCCACGGGTATCTTATCGAGGTTTATCGGATGCTTGTTGATAAACAGCGGGCAAAGGTAATGACTGTGGTGGTCATGGAAGATGGATCCGTGAGAAGAAACTGAGGTGCCGAACGAGTGCTACATACTCTACTCCCAAAATGATCAGTCGGAATGCCTATTTGCTGAACGCAAACAACCCGAAAATAGAGCCTGCCTGGCAAGATTGTTGCATACCAGCGTATATTTCAAGAGGACTGTCAGCACACCAAAAAAGCACAGTGACAATGGGAGATAGGGCACAGCAATGCATGTAGGGTGAGGAAAACGAGAGGGACGTAAGCAGAACGGCTGAAGCGAGGGCGCTGGGGTCCAGAAAATGTGACATCAAGCAGGATCTTGGAGTCAACACCCATAGTCTCGGAGCAAGTAGAGAAGAGGAAAATCCAGGCTAAATAGGAGGGGACAAAAGAGTGAGGACGAACAATCAAACTAGGACAGAGCTGAAGTGAAGAACTGGTTTTGAAAATCTAGAGATCGGGTCGGAAGGGATGATTAGAGAAGTTTGGCATATGCGGGGAAACCACGAACCAACCACTGCCGATGAGCGCAACTTACTTGCCTTTGCTAGCAAGGAACTGGTCATCAAACTCCAGGAGATAACTGGACTACAGATTATCCTGCGGTCCGCACATCTAAATTCCAATGCAGCGTTGCAATTTTTTCACAGAGTTCATGTATGGGACCAACCAAGGTAGGGCTTTGAGGGCGTAACAGCAGGACCGTTCCTGGTGGAGTTTCTGGGTGCAGCCATCAGAGGCCAGATATTGGTCACTTCCGTGGGCATCTACCATGGCGCATAGTCACATAGTCGGCAGCAAGTTTCTCAACGGCGGACATAAACAGCTGTGCCCCTCACAGCCACAAATCAGTTTTATGCTTTGCTCAGAGGAGAAATTTTCTCAGGAGGCCAGTCATGCAGGCAGGAGGCGCCAGCTGTCAAACCCCACCAGTCAGTAGTGCCATCCTTCTTCCGGGACAGTCCATCGTCTTTGGATAACAGTTTCTTGAAAATATGATTTGACGCCCGAAATTAATTAAGCGATGTTTATTTTGTTGCATTTCCTTTGTGGTGCACCAGGTCTGTATGCAATGTGTATTGTCATATCTTTGGTATTTGTGCACCAGAATATGCGTAACAATAATATTGTGGATATTCCTTGATTTACAAGAGGCATGCAGGACAAGGTCAAATTTATTCGAGGATGGCGCAGTGGAACGACGGAAAACAAAAACCAGTAATGAATTGTAAATGTGTGTGCGCACGATCACGATCTGCAATTTGCTACACTGGGCAAGAGTTCCTCAGTTTAAAAGCAAAGAGAGACAATCATTTGCCAGGATTATACAACGTTTTCCGAGATTTATTTTCAATCGTGGATCGCGATTCATTACATGTTCAAATGCATTGAAGGTGCCTATCTGAGCCGGAAAGCGGTGGCGGGCGTCATCAAAGATCCAGATGGCCACATGATGAACCGAGAAGTTAAAATGAGAAGATAGGCATCAATGTGAATTGGATGACTGGATGGAGATGAGTCAGAACTAGACTGCACGTCGTATGAGGCGGACAAAAAGTGGGAATCAACATACTTAAGGAGTCGTTTCAGTGCTGTACGTGAAACAGTGGAAGACGTTAAAGTTTTCATCACACCATTTAAAGGATGAAATTTTGTGAAGAATTATGGTCGAGGAACAGTGGACCTCACAAAAGCTCACTGAACCCATGTGGCTGGGGGCGGACTGGAACGAGAGGTGTCGCTGGACGAAAACAAATGCGCGTAACAAGTAAAATCACTCATTGTATAAGCATGAAGGGCCTGCGTGTTATAGATTTTGATGTCGGTGTTGTTATTGTTCTGTAGCATTATAGATCCGGAAGGTGTGGCATTAAATTCGGTGCTTTGGCCAGTCATAAAGATTCATCTGAGAGGAGGCACCCAGAGCCGCAGACGAAGTTTCCTGGTTTGGCTTTGGGTTAAACGGGCAGGTACTGAAGCGCAATTCTGGATGGAAGCTTTCTAACTGAGACAGGTAACAACCGCATAGGGCGGAGTAGAAATTCTGGTGACAAAGCCTGCTTTGCATCTGTATTTTCTGTTAGCTGGCGCATATATACTGTGGCCACTGGCTAACCGAGAGAACAGCTGGAGGGGGAGAGAGGGCAATCTCGTATTTGTCCCAGCTGGTGTTATGTTGAATAAACAAAAATAAAATATTGGTGGCAGTCACTTTCTCACAAACATTTCAGGGTTCGGGCGACTGCCTTGAAATGCGCAGAAAGTCGTAGTCCTTCGGTGTTGGAATGTAAGCAACAAATGTTCTGTCGGCTTACTCCCTATAAGGTGCGCGGCCCAGTCATTCCCAGTCTGCATGACCCTTATTTGTAACGTCTTTCCCAGTCACCCTTTGACATCTCCACAGATGCAGATTGCAATGATCTGAAAAGACGGCTAACAAGAGGATTAAGGAAGAAAAATCGCTAGGTGATCTGTTTATGGAACTCATTTGTCCTACGGGCCCGCTGTACATGCAACGGGGATCAGTTTTAAAGGATCATTTGCGAGCTGCCACCGTTATTTATCAAAGGGCAGTAAAACGGCTAGCAGGCGGCAGGGTGAGAGGGATGCTAGGATGAGAGTTGCTACAGGGAGCCATAAAGAGGTGAGAAGGGGGAGGCATGAGAACGTTAGGACCGGTAATTTTTGTTTGAACATAGTTATATCAACTTGCAACGCGAAGCAGTTTCAATGGGCGTGCGTGATAAGTTAAGAAAGGAAAAAAGGCGGTTGTTCTAGAAGTCAGCATACCTTTCCGGAGTGCGTATGATAGATAGGAGCAGGTTAGAAACCAGAGGAGTGGATGGCGAAGCATAATTAGAGAGACCGATGTGCTACTACCTCAGATCGTTCAAAACGCAACAAGATGCACATCTGCCGAACAAGGACATTGTGGGGTTTCCCTTTTTGCAGAATCAGGTCTTGGCTGACTGCATATATATCCACTATACAAGGTGCCGCATTCTTTCGCAGCCCGACTCTACGTTTTTGCTGGGTTCAAAATGAGTAGAATCTTTTTCTTCCTGATAGGAGAATAGTTGGGGCCATACAGGGGTTTTTCATAGTTCCTCCATCTGATCTTAATTTTCCGCTTTATATATACTTGTCGCGCAACTGCTGGGGCTGTCCGTTTTCTCCACTTTCGGAGATGCTGAAGTAAACACGCTGCTATCATTTAGGACTTCGCTCGTACTGTGTAAGTGGGGATAGGCAAGCAGCCGGAGGATGGTGGCTTATGTCGTAGAGCACAGACCTGCACTTGTGGCATCGTCGTTACCAACGCCGTAACTTTCTTCCGTTAACGAGTACCAGTTGAAACCTGCTGATTTGGACTGGTTTGCTGCGTAAGCGAATCATGTTGCCTGTGTCATGTGGATAATCTTCATGAGACTAGACTGGGTCCTCAGTGGACAAATAGTTTACCCGATTCGAGTGAGCAGGTGAATGAGGATCAAGATAGGTATGTGGGTAGGTAGTTTAAATGAAACCTCGAGTGTTTCCCCAAATGAAATGTCTGCGAAGAGAGAAGCTAGTTCCAGTAATACCGGGCATAGAGACAAGATATATTATGTTGTCAGAGAAAGCAAGTGGTAAAGGATCCTACAAGGAAAGGATCCTGGGATGGTAAGAGCAATATACTGGGAAATTTTATCGTGGTTATACCCGCCATAGACTCCACCATCTTTCGGTCGTCACAAATCATAATGTTAAATTTTGTGGCCGTCTGTGATCTAATTTTTGAAGAAATTGCGGTGTTGATTAGTAAAATCCTGAATCAAATTCGTAAGCTTGAGTTTATGAGAGATGCGTGTCATGTATACAAATAAAGGATATGCACGAACAGCGGTATCTGGACTTCAATTGTGAAGGCGACGGTACGACGATGTTAAGGGAAACAAATATTTGGGCAAAGATTTCCAGAAAGAGGAATGTTTAACAATAAAATTATTGTTCCGATTCCTGCCTTTGTTCTGCCAGTTGTGGCGATGAGTTTATTAATTCGAAGGGAGTAGGGAGTAAGATTTATGAAATAAAGGGCTCCATTGCACAGTGGCTGTTACCACTGATTTCTGATAAATGAATTCCAAGATTTACCAGTATTGGAAGTGGTATTGTTGATGCCATGGACAGGATGTGCATCCGGATCGGTGGTCCACTTAAGACAGAGGTATTCGTCACGGAGACCCTGTTTACTGGTGGTCTTCCTTGGTACTATGCGTACTGGCGATGCTCAGTAGCCATACGTTAGAAGACTTAGCCAGTAATCATGGATGTCTGGACAGGTTGTCGTAAAAACAAAAGGTTTTAGTTGTGAACGTAAATCATTCTCCTATGTAATGCTCCAACATTTTGGCACTGTGCATCCGAAAACTTAAACGAATAGCATGAGCACTGTGGCTTGCATACTTTATCGGTCGTCGCGCAAGGTAACAGGGCCGTACAACCAACTGCTTCCGGTAGGGTAGTCATTGATAATCGTGAGCCTCCTCTGAGTTCCAGTGCTTGGTAGACGCCCCAATAACTTGTGGTGGAGAATTTTGAATCAAAGGCTTAAGCGGCAGTTCGAAAAGAGTATCCTTTCCTGTGGTTTTGGAAATCGCAAAATACCCAGCACCCATAAACCGATAATGGATTACCTCTCCCAATTTTATCAGACCGCAGACTGCTTCCGGCGACCAAATATTTTCATTTGAAAAGCAACGTTGGATCACTTTGTGCCTTAGTAACCCTTACACTGTCGGATTCAGGTTGACGGTATTTCCTTCGGTCTTCTTGGGCACGGGTTAATTGTGCATTGGCAATTTTTCTGGTTCCGCACCTGTAGAGTCAGATCATGGTTCGGTTTGAGCTCGCTTTGATTCGCGCCCAGACTATGGCAAAACGGGCATCAAAACCAGTCGTCAATCAGAGCTGAAGCTGGATGATAATTGACCACGTTTCCAACCCCAACCCTCAGGGCAGCTATTATCTCCCTTACCCACCCGGGTGCCGGGAGCACACTTGGAGCAATCCTAGAGAGCCTGTACTCAGCGCAAACAAACATGCTGGAATCCTTGCTACGAAAATCTCAGCACAGATGGACTTCTTCAAATTCAGTTACACTAGTAGTAGCTCACAGATCCATCCCTCGGATGCAAAATAAAATGAGAAACACACATTCCTCAGGCGTCAGCTAACCAGCACATGAGAAATGACTCGGAGCAATGGTGGGTAGGAAATTGTAGAAAGATGGAGAATGAGGCAGTTATCGGAAGTGATTGTAAACTTTATAGACTGATTAGGAATACTGGTCCACGGAAGCCGAACGTGAGGGAAGGGATTAGACAATCCGACGGCACATAGATTCACTTTCCATATCCTCGGGCGGAGACATGGGAATAACACTTAAGGGAACATTTTAATTAACCCACAACCACAGCCGACCTTCTCCTTTGACTAAAGGTGGACCAATTTAGATGGATACCAGCCCACCATCAGAAGTTAATCGGGAGGATACGAGGTAACTGAACCAGGTGGACCGTCGGCGTCATTCTACAAGAATGATGGCGAAGTGTGGACAGTGAAGTTAACAAAACTTTTGGGATCAACCTAGGAAAGAAAAGAGGTTCCTGAAGACTGGTGCCAATCAGTTCTTGTGCCGATTTAGAAGAAGGGTGAGAGATCCTCATATAGAAACCACAGAGAAACTAGTTTGGTAAGCACTGGACTCAAAACGCCCGTGGACATTATCCTCCACCAATTCTTTGGTACTCACGAAAGGTGCATGCGTAAGGACGAATCTGGTGTACGTCCCAGTTAGGATTGTTAACGAAGTTTCCACTTTACCACAGGCACACGTCTGAGGACTCACGAGATCTGTACTTTTTGGTTTGAAAGTCCGTTGCTACGCTTCTCACTGAAGGATGTGCCGGAACGTTTATTTCACTCATGCAATCTTTGCATGCTAATAACCAAAGCCGAGTTGGTGCTAACGGTTGTCTCACCCGGCTTCATTTTAGGATGCGCTATCCATATGCACTGTTCTGTTTCGTCTCTTCCCTTCACTTTTTTACCATTTGGGTTTTTTTCTTTGACAATAGCGGCACTGTTTAGTCAGGAATATGTCTAGCTCGGAATTTGCGGTCGACGTTCTGCTTCTAAGGGATAAACAATTAGTTTATGTTTTATTATCACATTTGAGCCGTAGCGCTGCTTCATTCAAGGTTGTTTTTCATTCTCGAAGTGTAGGATGGTGCTTCAGAACTTGGTTGGCTCAAAGCCGAACCTCGATCAAGCATGGGGACAACTGGGTTGGGTGGATATGTTTAACGACTTGAGCAGTCGTATCCGGAAGGAGTGTCTTCTCCCATACAGAAGGCCCGACTAGAGCGTTTTAGTTTAAATTCCTCGAGGCGTCGGCACAAAATCCGGTTTTATGCCAAAGGTCGAGTATCCCGATGGATGTTCCTTCACTGTTCCGAAAAATGGCTGTTGATAGCGAAGGATATGATGGGCATTTCGGTGTTTGAATGCCACCGTCCTCGCGGTCTGAGCAGAACGTGATGAGATAAATTTGTGAGTAACTCAGAGGTTAGGCGCAAGGTTATGGGTTTCGGGGTCCAGTCGTTAGATTATGCACTGAATATGAATAGGTTGGGGTGGTTGGGACATGTTTTTGCGCATGTCATACCAGCTGCCTTGTTTACGCTGTTCGTCGATGCAAGTGTCAGCTGGTGGATAGCTGAAGGTGTCCAGTTGATGATACATGTGAAAAGCTTAAAATTCTAACCAGTGGACCGGCCGATGTAGGTGCTGTTAGACTAAAAGGTCTGGGTCAACGACATCCTTCGGGGTGGCGATTTGTGGCAGCAGATGATGTGGCCCAGTAATGCAGTGGCAGTTCTGCATTCAAAACCATCTTTGTTCTGGATAATTATTTGACATATTTTTCGCGGTCCACTTTTCCCAATTTTTCGTTCTTTTTCTGCTTCAGTAGACGTTAATATGATGTAGCAACCAAAACACGAGAACATTGGTATAAGGTTGACTGTTGTCCAAGCTGAAGTGATATTTACTGGCCGTCGTCCAACTGAAACAACCCGACAACAGTCAACAACCTATCGACCAATCATTGACCAACTAATGGGGAAAGGACAAAACGGCCAATTAACTGTTGTTCTGTTCCTCTTTTCTATGATTACCGAGTAGCTCAACCCTCTTGCGCGAGATGAGCGTAGCTACTGGATAACCATCGAAGTAAGAATTCGCGCATGCAGAAGTGTTCCTGTGCAGCGAAGTTGTTGTGAAATGGTAACTATTTAATCCCTTATAAGGTTTGAAGCGCAATCGTCTATAAATACCTTTTTGAAGCACCGTGGAAAAATAGCCGAAAGTATATCAGACTTTCTCGATGTCCCCAAATCATTGCCGTAGTGCTTCACTAAGGTGCTTTCGGAAAATATATTTTTCATCTCTGACGGGACAACTAGCATACTAAATGGATAGTATTTCGGGACAATTTGCTGCTAGAGTTAGCAACTCTGTAAAATTATCTTCATCAGAGCCCACTGAGGAATATTTTCCTTCTTGCAACAAGGATCTTTTAGGCTCCGTAAGCATCAATTTCAAGGCTAATCAAGAAAACGGCATACATGTTCGTTCGCATGTTCATTAGCCAAGATAGGTTTGATGACCTTTCTTCCGCAATTACCACACTAGCACAATCCAAGCAATGCTAATAATGCAGTGGGCCCCCGGAAATCTTTGCCATTTCCAGGGGTTTATGCATGCTTGCCCCTTTCGCGTCAGAAATTGTGGCTTGTCTGCTTGAAAGAATTTGGACCACTCAGTACAATAGCGTCCATTTTTCTGATACTGTTGTTTAAATTTTCATACTGTTCTAGCTAAAACTCGACATCTCTAATAATTATGCTTTTCTCCAGTTAGTAATGCGATGCGTTTTACTGGTGTACACATCAACTATCCGACAAGTGTTACACCGTCTGTGGTTTCGTTTGAGGCCGTCCGTTAATGATCACATTCAAATTAAAAGCCACAGACACCGTTATGGACATGCAGCAAACGTATACATGGTTGGGCATGTTGATGTTTATCCTAGTAACTTGGTAACGGTCTAGAGATATTTACAGGTTCTCACGTTCTAACTGGATGAAAACGTTTTGATTAATTATCCACATGCAGGATTTGCACAAACAAGCATCAAAGAGTAGTAATTGCAGGTTCCCACAACAAATGTTTGGTCGCCGCCGATAACTGGACCGCTTTCCATCAGCAAGTAGTGCAAATTTGATACTTGTCTCAATCGTGGATAGCACTCAGAGAGTGGATGGTCTGAATTTTGACAAAGTCAACATTATGAATCAATAAAAACAGCCCACAAATATGAAAACCTGGTGTATTCTTAAACCAAAATAATGCTTCATGCTTGGCTCTCATAAATTATGTTTCCTCAGATGGGTTTTTTGAAGCAGATGAGAGAAACCTTCACAAAAGCCTACAAGAACGGTCCAAAATATCGGCGGGTTCTAGGGTTGCCATGCATCTTGACAGTCGTGGCATTTCTGATTACCGAACTTCCAGCGTCATCGGAAATTTTTGCCTGAGCATGCCATTGTTATTTAGAAGATAGTAACTGGCTATTGCAGAATTACAAAAACCAGAAGTCACCTGTTTCACTATGTTTGCGGAACGGCTTGCCTGTCACGGGCACGTGATGAATTTCTATCTTTACTGTTCGAGACAGGACTTTGCGAGATTATCGGACAGCGATCGCCCGCACGTGCTAGCAGATATGCTTCATAATATAATTTAAGTGATAGCGCGGCTCAATCAGCTGCCGATTTCTAATCTCGAGAAGAATCTTGTTGAAAGATAGCTTGGTGAATTTCATTTTGTTATTTTTGGGGCCATAAGCTTTCCTCCTCTGAATTTGGACAATGGGTCACGTTCACTCCGTTCTCCGGAAGAAAAAAGAGCTGCGAATCTGCTCGCCACCATATAAAGTCACCACAGAACCATATGAAATTGGGTGGACATAATCATGACTGCATTTTCATGCACAAGTTCTTTTTTGCGGATTAATTCTTCAGCCAAAACCATACATACTTAGGAGCTTCGATCATAAGCCTTACAGCTTCACGTAGCTTCTGATGTCACAGGTTCCCAGAGAGCGTCGGGGACTTCTTTGCCAAAAAATATTCATGGATTCATCGATGTTATTTGACGACTCCATTCTCCGTGATCAACTATATTGCTCACTAAATGGTTATTTCTGCCATGCAGATGTCTAACAATTAGTGGGCCGAGAATAATGGTTTTGTTGATTTCACTGATTCAGATGTGCTTTCGAGCCAGACGTAAGCGAGCGGACAGTGGTTTTCAAGTGAAACTAAATAGACGCGTGCACCGACTTTGTGTATGACCCCTGACAACCAAATGCAACGGTCGCTGATTTGTATAAAAAACAATAAGGCTATGTGCATGGTACCTGGAGAAAAGTATGTAATTTTATAAAGTTATTCGCTAAGTAAGTTCAATGCTCAGCTTACCATCGAAAAGACGTGAAAAACGTTGCACAAATTAGTCATTGTTGTTCGAAACCATGAGTAGTGCACGAGGGCGGCGCCCAAACTGGAAAGTGAACCAGTGAGGCAGAGGATCTCGATGGTCTGGTCAAGTTCACTACATCATGTTCCACTCATTTCGTCAGTGATTTGCTTGGCCACGGGCCAATTGCGCACCCCAATGGACCCTTATTATTGGATCACCTGTGTGCACGTACCCTAAAAACGACGAAGGTTTTGCACACGCCTCATACAACCTGACTCTTTGGTAAATATCAGTATTAGAAGATTACGTTTTTAGTGAATTATTACATTAACACCACCACGGCAGCCCATGCCATCCTCCCCTGATAAAAACGAGGACATGTTAACTCTAAAGCAATTCTTTTAACAGGTAAGTCGGTTTCAATTTATTTCAATTTTTATTCTGTTCCAAAAGAACATTTAACCATCCATCTGAAATGTGCTTGTAGGGACGGAAAAGGTAATTTAAAATCCAAGAATATTTATAGCAATAGCCGAAGATCAGTGGATATTAACGGAACGCATATGAAACATTTCAGGCACAAAAGGCACCATAAACTGATGGTTTGTGGCCTTTGGGTAAGCAGGAAGCAGTGCGTTGTTTTGTAACAACCAACTGTCCAAGAAAATCCTTAATAAACGTTAGCAGATTCGTCAATTTCGTTGAAAGGCGGGCAGAAATCTTACATAAGGATGGATGGCATTAAGTCTCTGCTAGGCAACATTCAGTCTCATTTCTCGAGTAAGCGGAAAAACCTTTACAACAGGGGGTTTCCTCCAAAACTGCAGAGTAATTTCAAAAACTAAATACAAGATTGAAACGCCAATTTATTTAGGAAAATGTTGGGGGCAAGTAAGTCATGCGCCACTCATTGTTATTTGGATGCATTTCGTTTGAGGCTGAATGGTAGGAATGCAGTTGACTGCAGAGTAGACTTGCCGCGCTTAATGAACACGTGACTTTATGTTCAACCAAAACCTGAGAGTGCCCATGAATAATTGGCGGTTTTTAGAAGCAGAATTTGTCTGATTCTAAACAATAGTCCATCGCTACAGCCTCCAATCACATTAAAACTGCTGTTGCGAGAAAATCTGCTTGGAAGCCCTTCAAGCAACAGAATTAAACCAGAAGAGAGCGACTACCTCACCACAGGAAAAATGCATTTACTATGAAGTCCATGTAACTATTTTTTATTTTTGTGCATGGGCAAAATCAAAACTGAAAAGGATTTGCTCCTAGGTTTTACTAGTTTAGAACGTTGTTGTTATCCAACACATTTACTCTTGTCTTCAGAAAACATCGCAGTACAGGGATTTACCGTAAATCGCCGGAAAATTGTAAACGCTACCTGCAGTGCGGAAATAGTTCAAACGACAAAACTATTCTATGTATCTGATTATGCAAAGCAAAGCGTCACTTCTTGAACCGCTTCTCTATATTTTTCAACTCTGTTGTTCTCTCTGCCAAGATCACACTAAACACGACCGTTGACAAGAATATGATCGCATTTACATGAGTAGTCGCGAAAAAGGTAAAGCAAACTTCCACAAAATATCGTGAATATATGTATTTCAGGGAGGGTTTCGGTGTAGAAAATGATAAAACGATTGCAATTAATCAGGGAATTTTAGGGGTAAATTGTTCAGTGGATGCAAACATATATTCTGCGGCAAAGTGCAGAATATTATGGGAGTTTTCTTTTCCAGCCGTGCGTCGCAAATGCACCAAGCATTGCTCGGCCTAAAAATTGTTCACAAGAAATTACTCATCATACGGTGCCAACACTCATATCACGTTTAAGGAACCGTAAAACATTGTGCTACATTTTATGCTTGTCTGTCCTTATAAGCAATGCACATGGACATCGTCCGAAATGGGACGCGCACTCCGGGCGACCTAGTCTGAGTCCAACGCCTTAACCAATAAGCCACCATTTACATAATTCATTGCAGACATAATTTTCTATTACTAATGCCTACCAAACAGCCAAGCTGTGTAAGTTATGTGGAAAACCTTCGTCGTGACTTGGATACGTGCGCAGAAGTGGTCTGTTATTGGGGGTCCATTTGTGTACTCGATTGGCTCTTGACCCTGCAACTCAGTGACACCAGGAGTGGAATCTGATGTGGTGAATTTGAATAGACAGCTCGGTACCTGCGAGGCTAGATTGATGGCTAAGTCGTTTCACTCAACCTTGTTCGTAACGAGCTCACGTCCCATTTTGGGAGCCGTCCAGTCGCACTACTCGTGAGTCTGAACAAGAATCAGTAATTTGTGCGATATTCTTGGCTTCCCAGTGATGTGCTTAGCATTGAATCCTCGTTCCGCCGTTGATTTTCCTGTATATAGTTTTCATTAAACATTTTCGGCCACCATTAAGGCTAAAGTAATAGAGAGGTGAGCTGTTCCTAAGTAAATTTCTATGAGTGGATTATTTTGAACGCAAGTTATCTGCTGCCAACGACGTGCGGGTTACCGTCCAGTCTATATGCCTGAGACTCTACAAGTACCATCGTTCTATTAACCCCAGCAGACAATATAAAAAAATAAAAATGATTAAAATTTCTCGATATACGCGAGGCATGCGCAAGGGAAGATCAAAATCGTGCAAAGAGGGCACGGTGCAGACACGGATAAAAGAAACCAAACACACAATGCAATGCGTTTTCGATCACAAGATCACAATAGACAATGTGATTCGCCGAGCACGAGGTTTCGACTTTTAAATCAAAGCTAGATAATGATTCGCAAAGATTTTTGTCTGATTAACAATCCTGCACTGCGAATAACACTATGTTTGAATGAGTATCGCGGGGGCAAAATATAGCTGGAGGGCACTGACTGTCGCCGCCAGTTGGCCGGAATCCTCCAAAATCAAGATAGTTATATGGTGGAGATGAGGATCAATATGGATATGGCAACGGGATGGAGATGAGTGAAAAAAACAGACTTGATATCATATAAGGCAGTATAAGACGCGAAAAAATCTGAAGGCACTGTCCGTTGAACAAGGAAAGCGGCAACATGGGATGGGAATTCTGTGGTCGAAAGACTAACCCATGAGGTTCGTTTTGAGCAGTTTTGAGTTGATGATTTCCGGCTTGGTCGAGCGATATGAAGGTGGGGTTGGAAAAGAAGGAGAACCGGATTCAAATGAGGCAACGTCTGGTGGACTTGTGTGGAGAACTTTTACCAAGAGCGTCGGTCTATTGCCGAAGTCCGCCGACCGGAATAGAGATTGATGAAAAATGACGGTCCTCAGCTGTTTTCGGATGTCAAGATGCAGTGTGAACGTCAGTTTATATCAGATGCCGATAAAAATATTGTGCATTCGTGAGTCCGTTTTGTATGATTTAGGCAGAAGAATTTTGGTGAGGAGCAAAAGGAAGCTAATGCAAAATGTTGCACGTGAACGTGGGAGTTAGGGTGCTGTTTAACATAACAATGCCAGTGGGTGGAGCTGACAAAGTGCTGGCCACTAAATCTGAAAATCACCGTCTGAGGGTGAACGCAGGTGTAATCCACCGACCTAGCTGCACACGCACGCCACTGCAGCCGAACTGCCCGCCGGATGTGCCCCGGTCAAAGCGGTGGATATGACCGCCCCCGCACTATTATGGCAACGCCGGTGCACTCGTGGTTTGGAGGAAGGAATTCTAATATGGTATGTGTAAGCAAGGGAGACATCGTCTTTCTAGGATCGGGTAATGGCCACAGCATGGGTAAGTGTTTTCATCCAAATACAACTATAAGTCCTGGAAGAGAAAAAAGACGGACGGCAGTCTGGTTTAGCTGCCAGCTGCGGATTAAGAAGCGATCAATCTTGCGAGCAGCTCCGAGAAGGAAGTTACTAGAAGGCATATTTCAATTCAGTATATATGGACGTTGGCTGAGCAATGCGGGTTTTCTTTTTATATGCATACATATGTACATATATTTAAATAGATGGGCTGGTTAATTTAGTGTGTGGATCGTCTGCGCTATGAGTAAGGAGAATGAATCGGTATTTGTTAGGACGGACGGGAAACACCCGTCGCATATATAAATATTGATCGGGCTACAAGATAGATGCACTAGGGTTCGTCAGAACCAAGGTAATTTCTACGGGCCAGAGTGACTTGCATGGACAGAAGAGTTGATGAAAAGAAAGGGTGAGGATGATAGTGCACGTTTTTTATTTTAAAAGAGGGTTGCGGGTTATGGATGCCACACCGTTTTGGCGACGGTGTTGGAATTAGTTAGGTGAGTGGGTGGAAGAGAGCCATGGGTGAGCAAACCTATACACAGTTAGAACGTTAAAGTTTATGGACAAGAAGTCAGACTATTGGGCGACAAGTACCGTTTCTTCAGGCAAAGGAACGGTGAGATGCATCCGAAGTGGAACTGCACGTAAACAAGTAGCATGTGCTGGTTTCGGAGCTCTGTTTGGAGTGGAAGAGACCAGGTTGATTCCTATATGACACGGGTAGAGGGATTTACTTTACTTCCCTGTATGACATGAGTAGGGAGATTTGCTTTCCTTTCCGCAATGAGCCCAAAGGTGACGTCAATGCGTTTTTCAGAAGCCCAATCAAGTTTCATGCACTCAATCCTCAAGTAAGTATGGGTGATGTAGATAAGTGAGAAAGAGTACAGTAACTACTGTACGTACTTCAATTTATATGCAACAGATAATTGCGACAGAATGCGCAGCTGTTTGGGGAGTTTTTTCCATAATAACGAAAATTTAATAATAAAGGAGTTGACTCTAACGGAAGTCTTTGGAATAGGGAGGGGTATAGTTGAATTCGCAATTTGGAGAGAGTATGGGAGTGAGTTTTTAACACGAGGTGCAGAGAGGCAGCTGTCCCCTGTAATAATATTGTTAAAGAGTACCAGGTTTATTCTCACGCTTCGGAGCCACAAGGGATCTAATTTCAGCAAGTCACACCATTCCATGTAATTTAGGCTTGTAGAATATCCGATCGACTGCCTGCTAAATGCACGCTGGACTTTTTCACTCGCCACTCTGTCGCACTGCCCCATGTTAGAACAGACTAGAGGGCAATACTGCAGAATGGGTCTGACGTGGGTCCTAAAAAGATGTAGTTTGCCTTCATTCAACTTCAGAGTTTGGTGTAACAGCCTCACTAATCTATTTGCTTTTGCCACTTGTGCGAGAGCATGCTCCGAGAAGTTTAAGGTGCAGGAATAATTTAGACCCAGGTCGCAAACTTGGAAGTTAATGAGGATAGTTTTGGTTCCAAGCTTGAATTATCTTGGGGGTTTGACGCATTTGTACCACATGAGGCTGTCTTTTCAGCGGAGATGTTCATCATCCATTCGTTTGCCAGGAGCTGAGTGACGCTAAGTCCTGCGATATGTTAATTATGTTGGACTCTGAAGTTTCGGGGCGAAAGGTGTAAACAATTTTGATATCGTCTACGAATAGAACGGGTGCCGCTTCGAATCACATCGAAAGCATCGTTGACGTACACAGAAACAAAAGGTGGCCCAGAATGCTCCCATGGATTACACCGTTGGACACTAATCTGGGTTCAGGTATTAAGCCATTTATTTGCACTATCTGCTTTCTAAGTGACAGATTAGATGAAAACCACGACAGCATTAGATCAACAACACCGAAGGATGCTATTTTATCTAGCAACTAGGGTGGGATACTCTGTCCAAAGCTTTCGTCATGTCGAAAAATATTACCATAACTGCTCTCCCAGTGCTCAGGGCCTTAGTGATAGCGCTCAGGCAGTCAGTCATGCAAGCAGTGCGAAATTTCTTACGAAGGAAGTCGGGCCGTCCACGGTTACTTAGTTTATGTTCCGGAAGGTAGGCTATAAGACATTTCTTAATTAGGAGTTCCATAATCCTGGAAACTATAGGGGTGTGGTTTATTGGGCGGTAGTTTGCAGGGTCATAGCGTGTACCCTTCTTGTGAACGAGTATAAACACAGAAGTTTTCCGCTGTGGTGGGGACGTGCGGCACTGATTGGACAAGTTGAAGATGTCTGCTAACAAAATTGGTATATCACTCCCAGACATATTGTCACACATTCTGCGGTACGAAATAAAAATCACTCCGGCTTAGGGTTGTAGTAAGTAACGAGCATGCATGAATGTATTAAGGTCGAAATATAACGGGGTGAGTGGTAAACCGGGGGAGGCATCCACGGAAGTCACGCGCCTGCTAATTGGGCAGCGTTCGCCATATTGCTGTGCTGTGTCCATCTGCCTTTGAAATATTTCGACTTACTTCACTTCTCACTAGCAAGTTTTGATCCTGGGAATTGTCCAAATAACCCTACACTTCGCTGCCTCCAGATTTAGTGGATGTGTGCAAAAAGGGTACTTAGAATTTCCGGGAAATTTTGAACCTTAGGACTTATATAACCTGGAGGATGAGATCGGCATATATTTCTCGGAATGTTCAAGAGGCATGCTTGGTTGCATGTTACAGGTGTATTGCAAGTTATATTGAACAAGCAGATAAACATTTGGGTACAAAGTGAGGAGAAATAGAAAAACTGGCATATCAACAGGAACAAAGTGTTTATACGCAACAACGATGCGTATCGCAGGTGTGGAGTTCAACTGGACTGTGGTGGCGGGCGTGGATGTGTCTGCAGTATTCGGATTTAACGGGTCTGTAAAATGGACATGAATGTTGAAAATGTCATAAAGAAAGTCTCCGAAGACCTTGAGTGCAAGGCAAAACTTGTCAAAACGGACCAAAACAGCTGGTGGCAAGAGTATTAATGGTCTACAGATAAGATTGATCCTGGAGCCAAGAAAATAGTCAAAAGCCTTTTGAAAATGCCGAAGGAAAAGAACACTGGCTAATTATTGCTCAAAGACATGAACAATTGAAATGTCGCCGACATTTAGAAGTCAGGATTGATGTGATATGTTTGAATAATGTACATTTACCGCTGGTAAGCCAGTGTGGAACAAAAACGGGTTTCTTCGCTTCTTTGTTTGCGTTTGTGGGCTTTGCTGATAGGGATTACTGGCATGCGGATATCCGCGATTACCGAGGCGATGATTAGGATGATTTTCTCAACAGACGATGGTAGCGGCATCTGGACCAAGGATCTTAGTGTGGGTGCCTTCGTGGCAATTGGATGTCAACGTGGTGGGAATGTTGAACACGGGCGGGTAGTTCCAGCAGCAAATCTGTGCAGTCGGGAGGACTTGTCCGCTCAAAGAGTCATAAGATTTGTGGATCACGCTATGCGGCTTGGATATCTAGGCAGCATTGCAACGTTGGTGATTTATGAGTGTTAGAAGCAATGTCCACTTCACCGTGGAGCAGATCGTATCTATCCGTTCTGGGATAGTTGATCTAAACCTTGGGCCAGCTTGCTTTCACGGTGTGTTGAGACGTGCGTGGATGGGGCCAGAAACTGAATGGTAGACTCTTGGCGAGACACGAGTGCAAACGCACATAACTGGAAAGGGGAGAAAGGAGAGATAGTAGTCTTGAGGTATTCCAGCTGAGGGTTATGGTGCGTGCAAACCAAAGAACGAGACTTGATGAATGTTATGTAGAATGAGGTATCAGGTTATACCGAATTTCTCGCTTGGAATGGTCTAATTGTTACATGCATGCAGAAGAAAGGGTTCAGATTAGGACATTAAATATTAGTTTGAGAGTAAATGTGAATTTGATGTAAGTATGTCTTTTTATATACCTTGCTACATACGCATTAAACAAGATGGAAAGTCAGGGGAGAAATTGCACCGGCTTGTTTCATTGACGGAGTTTTCTTTCTATACCTGCAGCGATTTGTACTTGCGGAAACAACTGGAAATAAAAAATGGCGATATTTTGTTGAGTGGGTTGAGATAAGACTTCGAGCGTTATATTCATTCAATACCCTAGGCCAGATTCATGGGCCCTTTCTATCGGAGTTTAAGGATCATGCATGTTTAGCAGGTTTTGTACGGTTATTGCCTTCCTAATTTCGTTTTTAAAGGTGACGGAGGCAGGAGAGGTCAAACTTATGTGAAGGGTTTATTCCACAGTGAGGAATATTTGATGATGAAATTTTTCCTAAGCACTGCCCTAGCCATGGGAATTGACACCAAGNACTCAGCTCGACACAAGCCATAGGAAAAGTTATTCCGTTCTTGGGGTGCGGAGATGCGCACATTTTTACCAATAATCCTCTGAAAAAAGGAGATGTTGATGTGAACTGGACGCAGCCATAAGGGATCGAGGTGTAGTTTTATGCAACATTCCATGTAGTCTAACGAGGAAGAGTAGCCCAGAAGTCGTTTTGTAAATGTTCGCTGAACATTCTCAATCTCGAGCCTGCCACTCTGCCGCATGTTGGAACACACGATGGAACAGTAGTCCAGGACACGTCTTACGTGCTTTTTATATATTACCAACTTGCTTTCTCGGTTTCTGAAAGTTCTGTGCACCAACCCCATTAGTCTCCTGGCTTTTGCAACTTGTATCCGTGTGTGTTCTGAGAAGTTGAATGTGCTGGAGTAATGCAAACCCAGGTCTCTGACAGTGTGAGGGGAGGGAATGACTTCTTGGTTAATCTCAAAGATTCCTGTGGGAAGGTGGCCTTTGTGCGCAAGTATGCTGCTTTCGTGGGCCAAGAATTTCATTGACCAAGCTGCGCACCATGAATCAAGCGATAGTAGATCATTTTTTACATTATCTATGATGGTGTTGAGGTCACGAGGGGGGAACGTGTATACGATTTTTATATCGTCTGCAAAAAGAAAAGGAATGCCATGCCTAATGGTGTGAAAAATATCGTTGATGTAGAGCAGAAACAGTGGTGGACCTAGCACGCTTCCTTGAATAACCCCACTAGTAGTCGGACGAGGCTTGGATGGGGTCCCATTTACATTCACTACTTGCATTCTAGAGGCCAAATAGGGGGAGAACCAAGCCAGAAGAGGGGGATTTATACCGTAGCTCTTGACTTTCATGAGAATCTTGCGATTGGATACGCGATCAAAAGCCTTTGCCATATCTAAGAAAATCACAATCACCGACTTCCCTTCGTCGGCAGCCTTCGTCAATACGTTTAGGAAATCAGTCATGTACGCAGAACATGATTTACTTTGAAGGAAACCATGTTGGCCGGCGTTAATGAGGTCATGATCTAATAAGAAAGTTGTTAACTTACTTTTTATTATTCTTTCCTTAAAGCGAGAGGCAGTTTGGGTGTAATTGATGGGTCTGTAATTAGATGGCTCCTGCTTTGAACCGTTTTTGTGGTTTGGAACAATGACAGAAGTTTTCCAATGGTGGGGGAAAGTGCCACAATTTAAGGAAAGATTAAATAGATTGGACAAAAGTATAGGGATGTCTGCACTCCCAAATTTGAAGAGGGCTGGAGGAAAGTCATCTGGTCCGGCGCGGAAAGACGGTCTCACCTTCGACAGTAGTGGTTTAACATCACTTGGGTGAAAGGCGAATCTTGGGGGGAAGCAGCGGTGACTGACGGAATGTGCGGTATAAACGTGTTGTCATCAGTTGTCACAGAAGCAGTGAAATAACCACTGAACACCTCTGAAATAATTAGAGGGTCATTTGCGCACGTGCCCCTGAATGACTGACGTGATGTGCGTACTAGGTAGGGAGTGGTTAGTTCTCAGTAGTTTTGCCAGTGCTGCAGCCTTGTTGGCAGAGTGTAATGCTTGAAGAGAATCGAAGTGTCTTGATCTCCC
>LUCM01004392.1:30457-116275 GCA_008360955.1 Fasciolopsis buskii | reverse complement strand
TCTATCTATCTATCTATCTATCTATCTATCTATCTATCTATCTATCTATCCATCTATCTATCTATCTATCTGTCTATCTATCTATCCATCTATCTATCCATCCATCTGTATATCTCCGTGTGTATCTCTCTGTTTGTCTATCTTTCCTCCATTCTTTTCGAATATTGGTGAATACAGTATTTTGACGGTCAGACAGTCGGAATTCTTGTTGCAGGTGATCAAACAACGGGAAAATGTCCATTTGTCGCAGATTCTGTGCAGCTTTTTCAAGAGATTGCGTTGACAGGTGTACACACTGGACACAGATCGAATCCTTGGACACTGGGGAAAATGTTAGCATAAATAACATGGTCAGTTACGAAGAGTTGGTGAAAATCGTTTGGGACGTGTGAGAATGCCAACGAAGTGAGGAATGGTTGATTTTTGTAAGTGTTCACTGAGTCAAAGAATTGGATTCGTGGAAAGTACACCCTTATACACCACAAAGCAGAGGTAAATCAAATTAAAATAGGTAGTCTTTCATCAATCCGATACAAAAACGGGACAAAAGAGGCATACAGTAACAGTACCATAAGGGATAATAAAGAGAGGTTGTGCGCTGCGTGGTGCCGGTGTAACGCAAAAAGATGGCCTTCGAAGCCCCCTCAGAGAACTCAGCATGTGATATAACTACTTCGAATTTTTGTCCGTATTGGTTCTGGCAAATAGTTCATGGTTAGTAAACGAATGTCCAAAGACTGACCATTGATCATGAAGTTGTTTTCTTATCTAGTATACTCGCCATGTCAATTTTCAAATTAATTTGCCATTCAAGTCAATGGAGGCATTGGACCACTGTAAGTTTTAGTTTTTGATAAAGAGTAGAAAATAGAGATGACTTGCAAACTTGAAGTCCGTTGGTTTGCTTACTGATTCATTAGTTTGACCAACCAAGTGCCAGCCTCATCTAGAGTAGACTTGCTTGGTTTGTGGACTGCAATTGAAGTCATTCGTCTGGACCATAACAGTTGAAGCGGATGTCGAAGAATGTGGGAAATGTGTCATTTTAAAACGGAAAATTGTCATGATAATGAAAGAATTACATCTGAACTTCAAGGTAAACAATGGCCTGCCAATATAATTTACTTGCATCCCAAGAGTGGGATAAGGCATGCAAATAGCAGAAGGCATTCGAAAAGAATGAGAAGGTGTGAATAACAGTGAACTAAACAAAACAATCATCGTCGTCAGATGATCATTGCCGAAACAGATTTACCAGGGATCACTCAATTTGACGCCCGTAGATGCTTTATGGAACAACTCAAACATCACTGTGTATGGGAACTAAACAAATGATAGAAATCTGCATCATAAATCATAAGTCATTTAAAAAATGCAGGTGCAAAACAGAGAAATGATCGTGATCTGGATCCAATGATAATTAATGTCATTAGCGCAGTATTTCTATTAAAACTATTTCCTATCGAAGTAATAGGCAATAGTTGAGCCATAATGCGAGTCAAAGCTATACCTTCAGAAATGCATCGGATTGGTCAAAGACTATTTGATGGTCACGCTTTCAGTCATTTGTGATTAGGGAACGAAACGGTTGTGCGAGGTGAGATTACGTGTTGATTTCATAGGTACAAAGGCGCACTGTTTCAGTAAGATCAGTCATGTCACACTGAGGTTGGATCAGATCTGGGAAACAGGATCGTCCAACAGGTCCATCGGCATTCAGGAGAATGACGCACTGTCTCATGCCCTGAATTACTGCAGACCCGGAGGCAAGGTGAGGGGCCAGTCAGTTGCACTAAACATGGAACAAAGCAAAAGCGGTCTAGTTTTCGTGATACGTTCAAAGGCAAACAAGGTCAAAGAAGTAACAATCTGTCCGAGAGACTGGAACAAATCGGTCAGTGAGCCCTATTCTGTGTACCTAAATAACCGGTTGGACCACAAAAAATAAACAAAAAATACTGCTAAGCTGAGCGGTCAGAGACCACTTAATAGTTCCCGCTTGATCAACTGGGTAGGAATGAACTAGAATCGAGACGACCGGCGGAAAGCGCTAGAGATAGCGACCGCGATAAACCAGAGATAAAATACGTTAAATTATCTGACCTGATTATTCATTTTCCCTTGAACATTTCTTGACATCACTACGAAGCATAGCGAGAATGGAACCTTCTAAACCGTCACTGAGCACTTTGACCGGTGAGAGATAATTCTTAGGTTGTTACACAGGTTCATGCCACAAGTTTCATTTCTTCTACTTTTCTTTTCCTTTAGTTTCTTTATTAGTAAAATAACAATGTACACTATTGTATCACTGTTAGTAAACGTTCTCACTAAGAACGCGCTAAGCTTAAAATGAAATTAACCTAACCTACAATTACCCAGTTTATATAAGCCTCGTGCCTAATTTGAACTTATACTAAACGCTAAACTACAGGTATTCGTGACGTGAAGCAAACCAGTTCGACAAAGTACCAGCCGACAAGTGATGCGGGCATAATAGTCGCTGCAAAACCAAGTTGATGGGTTGCTTCTGTTTGCTTTTACTGTTGTTTGTCTTTTTTCAGAAAAGGTCGTTGTGAGTGGGATGGCAGATTGTACTGTCCCGTGCATTCGAATACGAAGAGACCAACGTGCAATCTCGTTTGTTGTCATGAATCACCTTTGACACATGTTTGAACCTCCGACTGTCTAAGATCAACCACACATCGGAAGACCAGTGGATTTCAGTGATGAAACGGTTTGGGAGAAAAGATTATTGTAATCCCCCAAACAAATATGAATATATTAGTAAGCCATATTAACATCCCTTGAGCCTTGTTCTGCTTTTAAAGTTCACTAAGACCCCAGATTATTTTTGACGCTTCATTTTTACATACCTCTTGTGACCATTTGTAAGCAAATTCCATTGAACGATTTTTAAAGGATTTAGAAGGTAAAAAGCAGCAAATTGTTGTTCCTACAAAATACTATGGAAACAGAGACCTTGTTTGAACGGGAATCGAGAGCAACAATACTTCGAGCATATGAAAGTGAATATGCTTAAATACATATGCTACCTCCAAGAAACTTTCAAGGACTTTAGTTTTTGGTCTTGCTAACGCTTATCAGAAAAAGTTGGAGACGCAATCTTTATTTTTCCATTGTGTAATACATAGAGCGCTAGACATGACCTAATGTAAAAGTAAATAGGTCGTGCAACACGAGACGATCGGTTGTTTGTGAACATATTTAGCCAGTTGGATCCAAAACAAACAGACTTCGACCAGGATAGTTGCCCGTAGTCATGAACAATTAAACTCGAAAAGTGAACTAAACCACAGGGCTAATGACCGTTTGTGAACGAGAAATGAATGATGTGTGACGCAGATAGAGAATGACTAGGGAAGGTTGACAAGTAGGTTGTTTGTTCTGGTCTGGCCCAGCGGAATTAGGACATAAATTTAAGTTTTATTTTGGATACATACTGTTATCATTCTACGTACTTTTCAGCTAGTTACTTTGGACTGAGATATATCTTTTAGATAACAGTCGCTGAAAACAAATTTTAATAAAGGATGTTCTAATTTCAAGGTAGGAAATGAGTGAGATTTATTCTTCGAATGGCAAGGGAGTTCCTATCTGATGTCATACAGGGGTTCTGGTTTGCATGATAGAAAAAAAATGAAGGTGCAATACGAGTTTTGGCAAGTGCGTCAAATGTAACGTCACACCTATCCGGTTCCAACAAAGATGGAAGCCTACATAATGACTGTTGGATCAGCAGCAATCCGTTCATGATTCATAAGTGATAAAACCTTAGGAGGATTATAAAGTTGCTTTCAAGCAAACGGTTGGAGCTGGCATACTAACCCATAAGCGCCATTATTTTCAGTGAAAGCATTTTGATTAAACATACCGTACGGCAGATTAAATACATGTTTTGGAGTGAAATTCAAAGCAACTTCTATATGTTGTAAATTTATGGGTTTCATTATTTGAAGAATATGACACTGAGATCCGGGTACCCGAGAATTAAGAATGGAAACTGGTATGGGCCAAACAACTGTCACCGTATTAATTTGTATGCAAATCATAAGTTAGACGTACTGTTTGGTAAGTGCAGCCGAATTAAATCGGGAGTTTTACAATGACCGCCTAATTTAACATTAACTTTTATTCGCTTCCAGGTGACATACCAAATGAGACCCGAAATCAAATGAAAAAGAGATGCCACGTCCTTCGATTAGGACACTGAAGTCTGTTTTCGGGAGGAACTTTTCTGGCTGAAAAAAGTCATTGTGCTTGGTTTCATTTTCTGTGACCGTGATGCATCGAGCTAAAATTGATCCTATCGACTTGTTTGCAATTTCCGATCACCATTCAGCTGATAAAATAACTCTTTGCAAAATAATCGATACCATTAGGCTATCGAGAAATGTTTAGTTACTGCAGTACTAACATGACTTATGAATGACCAACCAGTCAACAAATGCGAAACACACGCCAAGAAGCTTTGCGCGTCTGAGTGTAACGTACTGAGTCGACTGACAGCGTTGACGGTGCATCCCGAATTGCGTTTGCCAAACCCGACGATGTAACCGAAGTAATTTGCATACGAACCCCAAAAAATCGGTAGAAGTATAGACCCGGCGTCAGAAAACACTGGCGAATATAAAACACCCTAAAGAGGAAATGCGATAAAATAAAACGAATTCTTTGCAATGGACCGGTTGTATGCACTTTAAAGTGTTCTGGAAGTAGCATGGCCAATAAAAATATAAGTTGGCAAAATCTCAAGATTACTGAATAGTGTCTTTGGTAAACAAGTGGGAATCATCATATTCTAGAACGACAATGCTTTTGGGGCGTATTCTGTGAACTGAATTGGTAATTCCAACTGCGATGCAGCATAAAGTCGTTTTTACCAGTCGTTTTCCAAATTTCACCAAGGTCACAACGACTGCCCCTTCGATTGCTCATTCTTCTCTGGTTTTGGTTCCAATCCATTAAGGGTTGCGGTCGATCTACTTAACATTGTCTTACGCGCGCGGGTTCCCTTTTCGCTTAAACACTACTTGCTGTTATGTTTTTAGTTTCCTGTACGATTCCAATATTTTGTCGCAAATCGCCTTCAATTTGTGCGCAGATAATTATCCAGTGTCGTTTATATATTCACGTAACCGGTTCAGTAGACCCATTTAGCTGTTCCGAGTAATAGTTTCTGACATATTAGCTGTATTCAAGAAATAGGAAGCTGATGGAAAATTTCCTGTGCTTCATTTGTACAAGAAAAGTATTTAAAAATTTAACAAGTTCACTTGCACTAATATTGTGCCAATGAGTGTAATAAGTTGTAATTTAGAAAAACGACAATGATCACATGATCAACGCAACTCTCTACCACACGGCGGAATAAATGACATGAAAAGGATATCGGTAGAACAAATCTAAGACGATTGAGGGAGAGCACATAAATCACCCAATGCCGGCAGATGGTTTGAAAATTTCAGATCACGAAAAGGAAGTAAATTTTAGACGAGTGGAAAAACTGTTCCAGTCCATTCTAATCAGACACCACAAATAATCTTCCCATTCCCTTTTTAATGTTGTGGCTAAAAAATGTCATTCCCCAGGAGAATTACCGGGTGGCAAGAAGGGAAAGTTGACCGACCTCGGGAGGGCGTGAACTCTCGACCTCCAAGTTGGCGCATCACGTTACTGACCACTTGGCCAGGGCCAGTCAGACAGCTGGATATTCGGGTCGAGCAACAGAAGTAAACAGAAAGAGAAAAAAACGAGGGGAATTTAACCTTTGAGCAAAGTGAGTACGGATGATGAAAAGCACATATCTGTAGATTATCTCCCATTAAACAAATTTTCCTTCGCGATATTGTACACGGAACCGTAAAGTGAAAAACGTAATGAAGGCCATGAAACTACACGGTGCTCGTTATGATTGCCGCAGCGCAATCCCCTCATCAAGGATGGGGGAAGTATTTTAAAGTTAATGTATGAGAACTGAAAGTATTTCGGATGTAAAGGTTCCAAAATAATCATCCATATAGAAGCACTCCTGCTTGGGACGCTGCCCAACGAGTCATTTGGAAGTATGATTTTCAGTGATTGAAGGCTTGTTGGTTCTTCTCACAAACTCCGAGGGAAAAGATCACTTCACATGTTGCAGTTGGTTATAAAATAGAAGGAGATGGGATCTCAAAATCAATGCAATGTACACAGACTTTCACAAATTCAGAAAAACGCGGCTGTCTCTCTGATCGCATGCTGTTTGAATGCTTGTTAGTTTATTCGGCACCAGGAAATAGTACTCATCTACAGATTGGGTTTCAAGAGCTCTGATTGTTCTGTCTACTGGCGCCTAAGGGATTCAAGCAAGGAGGAAAAATTATCAACGGGAGTGTTAGAATAATGCCCACATTTTTTCTGCCTTTGTTTTCTGGTGCACATGTTATTTTGAAATTACTTTTGATTAAGAAAAAATACATCTAGACCAACACTGATCTAATTGCTTTCTTCCTCTTGGCAACCAGCATGTTGCAGAAATCCAAGTATCTACTAGGATTGATTATTTTGCATCCATTCAATACAGTTTGATTGTAATCTCCGAATTCCTGCTTTGAAAGTTTTGCCCAACCAGTTTAATTTTTGTATGCACCTTTTCTAAGAATTTTTAGTCCGGTAATTGTTAGCAAAAGCCTGATTCCGAGCAAAACTAATCGATATTCGATTGAACAAAACAGGGATCTCAAAACTTAATTAGACTCGTCAACAGGCGGTCAATAGGCCACTGTGCAATCCTGAAACAAAAAGACGCGTGAGTCAAAAATATCCCGAGGATGCGTGTAGTACGCATCATACACGATCATGTTTCCAAAAATTCCAACTGTTGTCCACTTCGCATTAGGGTATGGTCCAGCAAAACCTATCCAGATGGAATAAAAATTCACATGAGTCTAGCAATTATGACGCAATTCCTGATACACATGGAAGGTACACTCTGAAATTCAATCAATCAGTCCTGTGCTTTCGATCAAATTTTGGTCAACAATCCCTATCCGAAACATTCCACTACCGACAAAATTCAAACAATCATAATTTCATTTGATTCGGTAAAGTTCTTTAGATTGAATAAGTGGAAGTAGATTCTAGCAAGACTTAAAAAGAATTTATAAGGACGAAAACAACGTTTTCCTCATCATTAAGAGTCATTCATTACGGGACCCAATCAAGGTTAACTTCACTGCCTCTAGACAAGGTGAGTACACTTGTGGAGTGACCCACAGGGGATATCTAGCTCTCGTTGGGGTTAAATCACCTCAAATTCATGAATATTCTTTTTAGTGTAAATAATTTGTTTGTGGATGAACATTTGTTGAGGCAACAACCATTTGGCCGGCACGTAGCCTGAAATTTCCGTACCAATCACTTTTACACCTGGCATCGCTTCGTTTCTGTAGTCCAACTGCCCGATTCGAATTCGATCATTCGTTCGTAGGAGAATGAAACGTTATTTTTTCAGGCATTCATTCTGCCCAATTATTCTGTGGCGTGGATAAAATAAATCATAGTACTGTTGTTCACTTCCTTTAGTATTTCTGGAATACGAGAGCAACCGTGAACGGGTAGCCGAGTTGGGAAGTGACTAATAGTGGATGGAATTTGAAATTACCATATTTCACTCCAAACACCACAAGTTCATTTGCTTGACCATTGCCGAGAGATCGATTGATCATTCAGAACACACGTTCTGATAACATCAGTTCGGATGGTGTTGAAAAGTTTGTCATTCAAACTCCAAAATCTGTCATCCGGACGTGAGCTACGAATAAAATACAAAAAATGTTCGAACTTACAAAAATCCATATTCTGCTGGCAAGAAATTTCTTAATGGCGTGTCCAGAACTAGAGCAAATTTGGCGGCTTTCTTATTGCACTTAGAAGAGCATAATACACATAATTATCTTCTGTGTCTGCTACTTAGAGAACAGCTTAACTATTGTAAATGTTGTTGAGTTCTTATAATTAAAAAAATCCAAATTACCCGAATATGAACGATGAAGATCTTTTTCACGTCACATCATAAGTCATTTTCACTGTGGGAACTAACACTGCACTCCATGTAACCGACGGAAACGAAAAAAAGAGTCGCAGCAAACCACGTGATAGTTTAAATATGTAATTAAAATTTGTTTGCAAAGTGTTTCATCCTCACTCATGCTTTGTAAATCTGTGATAGACCGGCTTGTTCACGAGACTGGGTGGCGTAGGAATAGCGATCGGGTCAACTAATGAAATCAAAATATCCGGGATACGTTCACTTGCAAGGCTCTACTGGTTAGCGCCACACTGCTTGTGTGTCAGTCGCTATTTTTTCACAAAAATCCTCTATCCCTCCGATTAATTTCATCAAAGGTGGATTTTACCGACTCACTAATTGATGGATAGACTACTTTTGATATGTGAATGTAATTTTTTTTCGCTCCCAAAAAATACGGCTATTTCGCTGCCTGGCAGGAATATAAACAAATTATATTTGACAGAATACTGGAAAAAAATCACAGGAAACGACTCTAACTGGCAATATTTGATGAATGCAAGATGGATAATCAAAAAGGCCAACACCGACAACATTGACAAGAAAATTAATTGCCACATACTGCCTGATATCAGTCGACCCAAACGGTGGAATGCAAAGTACACATTGTACTTCCTTCTTCGCGTTGTTCATAGCTAATCAGAATGGAAGCATTGTCCTACATTTGTCCTTGTTGGCCATCGAGTTAGGGTTTGAATACTCTGACGTTCTAGGACTGAATCCTTCAAGGATTACTGAAAAAATTAAGCCTACAACTAACCTGTTTTAGATGTGATGTCTAAGGAACAACCGCAGAAAATATATTATGCACCTGCTCAGATGTAACAAAGCTATGCTAGATACATCATACACACACAGTATGATTGGCCGATATAAAATAGAAAACTTGCTTACTCGGTGCTCATTGCTCCTTGAGACGGGATCGAACTGAGCACCAACTGCTTACCTTTGTTATCGAGCTGTTAAGGGCCAGGTTATCAGTGGCCGTTGACCTCATTGGACCTTCAGGGTTTATCAATTGCTGTTTCAACGGAACTTAGCAACTAACTTGATCCTAGCGCTTGATTAACCTCGTCGGCCACTTTGAATGTAAGTAGCCAGTACAGCTAAACATACCTCAAAAGTCTTTGCAACATTCACTGAAACGAGCAGAAGTGAAACGAGAAACCGAATGTTGTACATGATTCAAAATCCACTTAAGCATTGCATAAGTTCAAACTGGACAGTGCGTCCGAAAAGAGATGACTGGACATTACAAAATACTCATGAGCACCATTCACGTACCAAAACTTTGCTTTCAACAGTCCGATTTTGATGGAGCATCAGCCTAGTAACCGGAAGCTGTCGATTACAATCTTACTGAAAATGTCGACTCTTGGATGCGCTGTACGTATGGGAATGTTCACTTCGCTATGATATCTGACGCCTCGCAGCAGTATAGACTCTCCTATAGAGGAAATCTCGCAAGCTTAAATAAATATTTTGTGATCTGCTCCCATTAGGAGGTAATTGCCTGTTTACTTTAAATGCCGAGTAAATCAATGTCCGCTACCTGCATTATACTAAATGGCTGATCTCTCACTATTCGTTAGTAATATTCCCTTGCTCAACTCCTTACTTTGAAACATCGGGCTGCAATTTCACTCTCAATAAAGCTCATCTGCGGTGCATATTCTCCATTGCAATCGGATCTGAATTTGGACTTTCCTGTCGTGGACTGATCAGACGTATCGAATTCAGTTTTTTCAGATTGCTTTCTTTGGAAACGACCAGACTTGGCTGAAGGGAGTCGACTGGAGTTAACAGCATATGGACCGTTCGAAGTTGTGAGGCGCTGCTTGCTACCAGCGAGGACGGTAACTGGTTAACTTGGATATGAGCCGTTGATACATGCCTTCCAATTGAAAATGTTTGGCCCAAATTCTCTAACAACAGCGAAATTAGAATCTGGTGATTGCCGGGTATGAGGCTGACCAGATGACTTAAGATTTGTGCGTGAAAGGTTTAGTCTGAGAAAACATCAGTCAACATAAACTGTTTCCAGTTTCAGTTAGAAGTTGTCAAATAAGTAATTGATGGACAATACTGGTGACTGAATCCGGAATATTTGACCACACAGGATAGTGCTCAGCGTCTGACTGCCGCAAATGATGAATGCTGATCTACGTATCGTATGAGAATATAAAGAGCGTTTTCAGTTACCTAGTATTTTAATAAACTTCTCAGGAGGACTTATTTTGATCTCAACAATAACTCCTCCAAAAGTGTCAGCCACCATTACAAACCACAAATCTCAAGTGAAGCTACAGAAGTGGAGCTACTATCAGTTTTCGTCTATACGCAAGAGTCACATTACTTTCGGTTCTGGTGCTCTGTGTAACGCAGGTATCTGGTCTAAGGAAGATTTGTGCTCCTCGGTATTTCTTACCTGTCCCCAGAAATGAGGATCGAGAAGCATGCAAAATTTGTGTCAAACCGCTTCGAAACTTTCTTATTGATTTCTTTGGCTACCAATGTCAATTGGGACTGCAGATGACGTGGGGACAAACATTGACTGTCGCAAGAAACGACCAGAACAAAATTCACCACTGGGAAATCTATCGATTTGTGCTGAACAGATCAGCCTGATCGGATGACCCTGTTCTCAGTCTCATTATAGTGAAATCATCAAGAAGGAACGTCCAGACATAAAAGCAACGATAACGAGCAAGACAAATGCAAAAATCCGATTAGTAAAATCGAGTAATATTTTGCAGTTTACCGGTTATCCAATGGTCATCTGTTTCAGATGATAGGCATCTAGAAGCCATAAAATTTTGAGTTGACTGGTAGATATGTCTACTGCTTACCGACATGGAATAAGTCGTATAGTTGAATTTTTTCCAGAACTTCTTTCGGTTATTTAATCTTTTGCTACTGGACCATAATCAGGAGGCCATTAAGGGGACGCTTAAACCTATGGCAGTTTCCAGTCAGCGTTTCCTCGATCTGTTTCCCAAGTGGCAGCTTACGGCGGACGTCTTTTTCTTAAAATTATTTTACGTTATCATGCTACTAATAAGTAAAGTCAGTTTATAACAAAAAAACCAACAGAAACAAGTATAAATGTCTCACTACTTTACGGACAGAACAAATATAGAAATCCCATAAAGTCCTTGAACATTATTAAATGTGAACAGTTCTGAGAAGGCTAAAGAAAGCATTTGTTTGGAAGTTTGCGAACCGCCCTTTTATTCCCTTTGTTGTGAAATAACGCAGAAAACCGATGTATTCATGGATTTCTATATTACATGGCATATAAGTGACAGCAAGATTCGAGACATTGTCTATTTACAAATTGTTTCTTTTGTTCCGGAATCCCGTTCATCAAATTCAGTTGTCAATCAACTTTAGAGCAGTGTGCCAAAAAAACGCATGTGCACGTAAAATTACTTTACGTGAATTTAGAATCAATCAATTTTTTGCCCTGATAGAAACTAGCTGCAATGCATCAGCTTTCGAACACTATCGTTTGAAAACAACTCCCTAGAAATGTTGAACGTAACAAGATCCGCAAAGAACGAAATAGAAATTTCGGCCAAATAGATTGCACTTCAGATTGAAAATTTGCAGATTGTTTAGATGGGAATTGAGCTGCCAACAGAATCACATGCTACAATGCATTTGAAATAACTAGAATGAAGTTATGAATTCACAATTTCCGAACTAGTCTGCAGTAACATTCGTGTGACGAGGCTTTCTTGTTTTGCAAGATAAAATCGATATGAATTTCTCAAACGATTACCTTATCCAACAGACTGAAGCAAGCAAAGAGATCCAACGGAAAGTTTGCTAATTCAAAGCAGGTCGTTTCGGGTAACCAAACCAGTGACCAAAACCTCAACGAAACCGACAACCTAAGTCGAAATCGACAACGGTTGTCAAAAACTAGTAAATTTCAGAATACTATTCAGTCATTGGTCATGGTTACGGGCAAAAACTGAAAACTAAATTTTGCCACTTGCGGCATTGTTTATAATGAGTGCCGTAAAGTTGAGTTGATATGCGCATATTGAAGCGACCATGAAAGCTAGTGATAATGTCCAAACTAGTTCATCAAGTATAAGTCTTTTTGTGATTGCGAAGCATTGGGTGGCATAATGTGACCAACGTACTGGATATGCACTTTCAGTGATAATGCACAGTGAAGACAATTCTATTGCTCCTGTGTGCAACTAAGCTATTTACCACGAGTGAATCAAGGCTTTACGCATAAATTTAGTGGACGCTTGACATTTGCAATTCACTAGCTATTGATTCACACTTTCTACCTCCGTCGTTCTCTCCTATTTCTCTGGAAACCATACGAAAACATTGTTTTTATGTCGCCATGTTTAAAGTTTAATGAACGAAATTTCAAATCGAATGCTTTTGTTTTTTATTCATAGAAATCAACTTCATGTTTAAAGCTGACAATGGTAGAATTAAATGACAATCAGAAGAGAGCTGTACACGTCGGTAATAGCTGACAGAACGAAACCGTATCAGGTTTTCATGCGAAGGCAGATAAATATATTTGGCCGGAAAACAGTAGCAGACCATTCTCATCGGCGAACAAATGTCTGCAGTTCTATAAGCTGCTACAAATGTTCTCTTTTGCTAGAATGTAATTGGATACCAGAGTTTATTGGACATTTGTATATTACTCGCACACGAAGGCTGGATCGTTTAGCCAAATTTATTGTCACGGGGTGGATGGCTATTCTGACTCTTACATCTCAAGCATGGTGATCTACGTCAAGTTGCCCTCAGCTTTCAATAGCAACCACAAATGCGTGACATGAACTTAAGAACCATATAAAATCCCACTCGCCCCGTAATAGATTTTTGTCTACTCTACTCGGATCTGTGGCATTGTTCTGAAAATACAACTGTAGGTGTACATCATTCACAAGCTGAAACAAATGAACCGCAAGTGATTGAAAGTGCTGGTGATGAATTCCGAAACCGTGTGTTCGGTTCTAAACCATTCAAGAGAATCCACGGATGACTTTGAGGTAAATGAATTTTACTCCCAAACGACAGCTCAAACGGTAGTTTAATTGGCTGACCGCCAAGTACAACTTGGGCTGGCCAACAGAGTTTTGTATTCTCATAGAAATCATCATAGAACTCGAGCGAATCAATCACATGCTTTGTCTACTTTCGCAACCATTTCGTCTTGTTCCGAATGTTGTACTGCCTCAAGAGTGCATAAACAATGAGTGGGAAAAGCAAATCATCCCACCCCAAGGTCAGCGGATGACGGAAAAATTGCTGGCTGCGAACGGTCCTATTACAAAAGCGAACAACACGGAATAAGCAATTAGCCTAATTATTTGTGGTTTGAAGTCCGTTCCAGTGAATGATTGGACAAATGGGAAAAATTCCCGTATTCCTATTGATCATCGGATTAGAAAATGACCTCATGGAAAGAACTTATGCCTGGCAGTTCACAAGGCCATATCAGAAGCAAATCCGAGCTTACCTTGTTTTGCCGAAGACCAGTGGTAATCAGAAGATAATTAGACAGGACAATTGAAATACGGTCCTCATAAGACCGATCGCTTACCGGTTTTGCCAAATCTTTCAACGTCTGTGACACTTCTCGTGAAAAGTGTACGAATCATTGCATCAACATTAGAACATTATGAATGATATAAAGTTCACAAAAACGAAGTGACATTGTTACCGCGGTTCTAGGAAACTGTTAGGTTGAATAGAAAGTTAGTTTACGGGTTTTGTGGTGGCATGCAAATTTTGGTGTGACGAATTGGTAAATGCTGTCATTTGAAAGCAAAACTGTTTCATTGGCCCACAGTTGCGAAGAAGAAACAGCTCGTTCCAGCTGTGATCGTCACATCAGTTCGGTGCTCGGAAAGTTCTTTATTTCATCCTGTCTTATAACCATTGTTGTTCTGGGGAAAGAAAAATGAGGTATATTTCTCAATAAAGGCAACTGTGAAGCTGCAGGAGGTGTAAGAAATAGAGCTATGTGGTTTTCGTTCTATCAGTTGATGGGCTTGATTTCGCCATATGGTGTGTTTGTGGCTTTCATCGTGTGCAAACAAATGTTCATGCTGCCAGAGAATGCTATGGGGGTAGAGGCATTTGATTAAATCCTTCCGAAACGGCAGAGGTGTATTGGGTATTACTTTGTGAGATGGCTTGCTGCAGGCTTTGGATTGTTATGGCATGAAAATTTATTGTATGACCTTTATGCGCATTAGGAAAATGTTTAGTAAAGCCGCAAGTAAATCAAAAACGTTTGTTTTCGGGAGCACAGAACCAATGAGTTAGGAATAATCCTGCACGAAATGTTTCCTTAAGCAAAGTAGAAACCAAGGCTTTTCTAGGAACAAGGTATGCAATGCAGATTTCATCTGATTCACAAGAAAACTACGCCCAGACTATTCAAAAAGGTCAGTCTTCACCATTCCTAGGTTAATAAAGTGTTGACAGTAAAGTAGACCTTGTGCCATTAGGAGATAAAAGGACACATGAGCACGTCTGAACATTTGGTTATCCCAAAGTGGCCTGAACAGAATGTTGCACTATGAATGACATTGTTATCATTCGAACGAGAAAAGCTAAATAAAATCTCATGCGAATATTTGATAAGCGTAGACTAACTGATACCCGAAATGCCAAAAAGATACACAGAATGCAAAAGTGGTGCCCGAATGTTATCTGGCAGAATACCAACTCTTAAATTTCTAGAAATGACACGAGACTGCCTGAACTCGTGGAACTCAAGTAAATGGTCAGTTCAGAAAAGTTATTGAAGATTCATTGTAACCCGTAACAAATATTTGATAGAAACTTTTCTCAACGACACGGATAAGCGCATCACTGATGTACAGAAAGCAGATTGGGACAATTTAAACCTTTTATATAACAAAGACCGAATAGTGAGTGGGGCTAACAAGGACTTGTAACATGGGAAAATAACAGCGATAGGCAAACCAAATGGGTTTGTCTACATTGAGATCACATACGAATTTCTACATCCGTATTTTCTCAAATGGTCTTAAGAAAGTTCTTATATATTGTACTTGTCAAAGTTTAGTCGTTCCGTCTCGAGAACCCTTGTGCCTTTGGGTGCAAGCCAACTAAAATGGAATTATTCCAGGTCCTAAGTATTGGTAAGCTAGTTCTGATTGTACTGAGGACGGTGCAGATCCCAGAACTGTTAGAACTATGCAAGACACACCGTTCGGTTTGCTGTCTTTCTTGACGTTCATTTTAATCAGACTTTGTAATTGACCAAACAGTTTAAGGTATAAGTGGATTGGTCATGTTTGGATGTTTTCCTGAAACAGATAAAATGCAGCAAACTAGCAGCCTTTGCTGAAGGTCTAATTAGAAAATTCCAAGTCGAATTTAGCGACCCAACTGAATGAGGATTTTTCTTCTGACAGTCACAACACCGGCCATATTTCATGATGGTCGCCTTTCAATGTACACTGCATTGAGTCCACATTGAACGGACGTTGAAAGTAAGTCGAACTAAACCATTTTACTGCAAACACCACAACAAACGATCTGCTACCTGACAGATGGATCAGCTGAAAATTTTTGTGTTACTCTACCAAGAGATAGATGTGCCAATGGTAGCCTTATACTCATAACAGTGCACCAAATGGCTTTGGCTCGACCCAAATGTGTCATTTTCTGACTTCTGTTAGTTGACAGTTTTCATCGAATAATTCCTCTCCCATGGCCGCTTCGGCAACATCGGGATCCTCGTTCAGCCCTCCTCTCCATTGTCGTATAATCCGCAATTCGCCAATCTTTCTCCTGTAATATTGTATGCTATTGTGAGGTAGAAAGATAATACAGATGGAAAAGCGATGAAACAATTGTAAAAGCTTTGATAAATCAATTCACAGAATGTCTACGGGGAAACAATGATTAGCGTAAGTCACGTCATCCACATATTAGTATTTCAACTTGAAGGTTACACTTTCCACATTGTCCACCACTGGTCGAAAAACCCATCTGGGAACATTATGTCAGCAGTGATCCCATAAATGGTGCACTATCTTAGTTTATTGGTGTCAAAAGCAAAAGGTAAAAGATGAAAAGATTTCATGTTGTATGATCAAGAAAACGAAGCGGAATTTTACAGTCTTATAGTAAAACAAAAAATTTCAATGTCAATATCACTGAATCATTGGTGTCCGAGAAATTAAGAAATGACTGGTTGTGCTACTACTGTCCAGAAGTACTTGCATGTAGTATTTCGAGATTAGCAATGGAACGATGCACAATACACGTGGTCTATGAAAACCGGTAGATAAAACTGGTTTTCCGAGTGATTTATCATTTATTGTTGGCACCTGATTTACTATTTAAAACCATGCAAGCAATATCGAAGTGTTTTACTCTTGTTAGGAATCATCAACAGTCTACATTTATTTCGCAGAAAATGAGATGCGAAGCTAGGACGAACGATTGGGCATCGAACGCCTTAGTCATTAAACTAACTAGGCTGATTTGCCATTTTTCATCAAAAACTCTGACTACATGGAGCAGCACTCATATCCGTGACTGGATTTTACAGGTCCCAGACCACTGCGCCAAATGAAATACTCTAAGATGAGGATGATTGTTTCGATATTCAGCAAATAATTGCATTGTACATTACACAGCTTTACTGCTTGATAGTTTCCAACAATAGAAGGTTGGGCTTGATTTGCCATTTGAAGTTTTTGCGGCTTTTTGTTTCGGGTACGTTGTTGGAAAGTGATAAAATGAATTCATCCAGCTTATACTAGTTCTAATGCGTTGGTTTATTCATTACGGCCATCAGCGTTGTACCCCATCATCAGAATAATTACATTTAGGCTGTAATCATTCAATGCCCATGGAGTCTGATCAAGAAAATAGTCCTGAGTGAGAAAATCTTTATCTCAGTATGTCCGTGCAGTTGTCCAATAATGGAAAACTTTGGAAAGATCCAGTGTAAATACAAGTAGGTTAAAATGCACCCTACAGTGAGTGGAGTTGGTTCTGCTACTAGTGGTCTAACATTGTTCTCGGCGTGTACAGATCCGGCAAGGAAAATTGGTGGGACGCAACAAACCTCGAGCAGTTAAACGTCAAACAACAGTAAGCCCAACAACCTCAGGGCTATGAGACTATGCGTTTTGCAAAATGCAGTCATTCACTGGGTGATAGAAAACCACCTCCCCAGTCGATAAAGCAAAGGTAACTTGTGGGTTTGCAAGTCATGAGAAGGGACAAACAAAGCTGACTTGTTAGGATGAGCCGAACCGAGTGAGGAGGTAACTGTTCAGGCAAAAACATTGTAATTCGCACATAAATACTATACAAAACAAATTATTATTTGTGACCAAATGCGTTATTAAGTAATAAAAGTCACGGGCAAACTACCACATCATCCAGTCTTGACTTTGATTGAAACAACACAGTCGACCATAGTTGAGCTTGAAACCACAGAAATAAAAAGAACCGCTGGGTAGAAACTAGAATTAATTGATAATAAAATAAAACCAACTGAATTTCTGCTCTCACGGTGATTGGAAATCTGTGGAATGCAGTAAAGAAATTAGGCCGGCAGATGGTCTAAAGGGCAGGACATCCATGAAAAATCAACTGAAGAGATCCGACTGGGGAAGATAAAACCTCAGGAACGTTGTATCAATTAAAACTTAGGCCGTCGATATCCTCGCAATTCTGTCGATTTTTTGGGAATGCATATTAATTGAAATTCAATAAAATATTTTTGTTATCAAATGGTCAGTCAGAACGACATTTGTATGTAAATAGATGAGAAAACAAATGAACGAAATTTCGTGTTTTGCCTTGAATTCCAAGATGCGAGTAGAATGGAACCTAGTTAGACATGGCTTGTTTAAAATCAAACAAGAATTTGATATCATCTACTGTTTAACAGTAGAAATTACTACTTTGAAAATAGATGTTGTTTCTGTATTGTCTGGTAATTTTATTTGACCTTTTTTGAGCAAATAGAGCAAAACAACAGAATTCGTAATCGAAAAGTTACTTAAGTTACCGAAAAGTGTTCAACGAATTCTAACGCAAGGAAAGAATCAGTTCTATTTTCAATTGCCGTCATCGCAGGATTTCGAGCTTTTGGCTTGGGGGTGAATTTGCTATTAAAAGAGTATTATCAGCCTCAGTTAGGGTAAATAACCAAGTAACAGAAAAATCCAAGGAATAACAATTTACAGATCCAACACATCTCAATAATCGAAGAGCGCTATTCTCTGACATTTCAGCTTCTCTGGCCCCGCTAAGGGAATTTGAAATAAGGAAAAAAATATGAAGGCACCAACGTCAGCATTCGTTTCTATATACGGCTAGGAATGTGCTAAGAATTTAGAACTGTTTGTTCAGCGTGGTTCCACGAATAATGTTCCAATGATTTTCTAAATGTTTTGTTGGTTACAGCTCAGGCCGTTGGTTCTCTTGAATTTCTGATCACTCAAGTTGGCGTGTGAATAGAAAACGCTTCATCATCATTAATTTGACATCGCCACTAAGTGTAGGCAGGTACAGAAGTTTCTCTGCAATAACTGACGTGCCATAAGTTCTTACCTTTGACCTCGCCATTGATCTTAGTCTCCCAACTTGACTGTTGCTATAGTACTTGGCTTCTGTTAACTGACGGTCTGCTTGAATGAGTTGGTCTCCCCGAAAAGTAGGATTTTGATTTCATTTTGACGATGGAACTATTTGGGTTTTTCGTAGATCTCGGAGAAACTATTCAGTCTCCTGGCTGTGGGCTTTGGGGGCACCCGAAAGTGGTTTGTTTCTTCCAGATGGAATAGATATCACTTACACTGTGTGCTTCCCTGGCTCAACAAAGTTGCCTCGACTCAGGTCTATTTTCCCAATTCCAAAATATATCATATTCTCCGGGTAGTGACAAGTTAAAACATAATGATTATACCTACGCTCCATTGACGTGAAGTTAGTTAGATTATTTTACAGAACAGTCTGGCTTTAGTCAATCGCCTCATGTGTATAAAGTTAAATGAGTGCCTTAGACAATGAGAAAGATGGCGCGTGAATTGCGGCTGTTAAAAGGTAACAATCCTGTCTACACAAATCGGCACTTTATGTATGTAAAGAAGGCAGTAGGTTATCAGTAAGTTCGCACATGTAATATTGATACGATTAATCACAGCTGTTTTGGATGAGCGCATTTGTAATGACATTTTCATTTACGAAACAGACCGAGAGAGTACACGGAGCGCTATCGATAAAAAGTGTCATGGAGAACAAAAATGAATTACTGCCACGAAGGCATTCAGTTAAAAAATGAAGATATGTAAACATAGTCGGCAGTAAATGAATAAGTGATCAGCGAAATTCTATCATCTTGACAACATGTTGCAAACAAGTCATGCAGGTAACATCTAGTGTGAACTGAAACTATTCATGAAGTACGGGAATGGAAAGAAAAGAGAGACAAATTTGAAAGGGGTAGACATGACTGAGCGACGAAATACTGATGGAAAAGGTAAACCAGGGAATTTGTAAACATGGGATTGAGACAAGCATATTATTTCCATGGCAACAACAGCGATCAAATGGGGTTGCGTTGCTTTCCCAAATTCAGCTTCAACATTCGGATTGTAGTGGTTTCAGGTGTTATGAGGAAATCGCTTGCGTAATCTTTTGCTGCAAAATCAAAGAGTCCCCAGAACGGGCTTGGAGGCTGTCGGTGGGTCCATCTGGTCACTGCCATCAACGAAATGCTGTAAAATTAGACTGTTTATTGTCTAGATTATTGTTCATCCAAGTGGTCAGGAACGTGTTTAAATATTCATTTTGACAGATGTTTTTGCCCTGCTTGTTGTTTGCCGTTTGCAATCGCATGGATAAAATAAAATCTAACCTATCCTCTTACTCACGTTTTATGACGAAAATGTGATTTGCTCAGTTGTTTGTCGATCGGTTGAAAGTAATTAATTGCGAATCGTCAGATGAAGCTCTTATTTGAATATCAGATGCACCTGTAACATGTTTATCATTAGCGATTCGGCAGCAAAATAAGGAAAATGGTGAACACTCAACTAGGCTTGCACGATTAATTTGATTGCCAAGGCAGAGAACGACAGTGCTCTTGAGTTGTTGGATGTAAAACGTCTTCTGATGAAAAATAACGGTAAACAAACGAGAGTATATTGAAAATCTACTTTAGTGGGACAGTACACACATACTTAACACTGCATGTTTGATCCTTTGTCCCTTTCCGATCGAAAAGGTATCTGCCGAGTTACCTCACATAAACACCGGCAATTATTTGCACTAAGCAGACAAATGAAGAGTTTTGACTTATACGAAAAGTTCCTACGAGTAAAAGGTTATCCAGAATCATTTGTCCGACGCCATTTGAGAGTAGAAACACGCAAAGCTAGGATATGGATGAGCAAGAAAAAGTGTTCTTGTCAGTCTCATTGAAGGAGGATAAAAGGCTATAATTGTAGAAAACCATTTATCCAAGTCACTAGATAGGTTTTGTGTTTTCACTGCGCACGTACGAGTCTTAAGTAAACCGACGCCGTCCATTGCTCAGCAATCCAAAAGTCGATTGCGCCGTCAGTGGCAGTAATTTATTCCACATCGACTTTGTGCACTCTTAATAAGAGACTCAAGACATCTGAAACCACTACAATCCGAATGTTGTAGCTGAATTTGGGAAAGCAACGCAACCCCATTTGATCGCTGTTGTTGCCATGGAAATAATATGCTTGTCTCAATCCCATGTTTACAAATTCCCTGGTTTACCTTTTCCATCAGTATTTCGTCGCTCAGTCATGTCTACCCCTTTCAAATTTGTCTCTCTTTTCTTTCCATTCCCGTACTTCATGAATAGTTTCAGTTCACACTAGATGTTACCTGCATGACTTGTTTGCAACATGTTGTCAAGATGATAGAATTTCGCTGATCACTTATTCATTTACTGCCGACTATGTTTACATATCTTCATTTTTTAACTGAATGCCTTCGTGGCAGTAATTCATTTTTGTTCTCCATGACACTTTTTATCGATAGCGCTCCGTGTACTCTCTCGGTCTGTTTCGTAAATGAAAATGTCATTACAAATGCGCTCATCCAAAACAGCTGTGATTAATCGTATCAATATTACATGTGCGAACTTACTGATAACCTACTGCCTTCTTTACATACATAAAGTGCCGATTTGTGTAGACAGGATTGTTACCTTTTAACAGCCGCAATTCACGCGCCATCTTTCTCATTGTCTAAGGCACTCATTTAACTTTATACACATGAGGCGATTGACTAAAGCCAGACTGTTCTGTAAAATAATCTAACTAACTTCACGTCAATGGAGCGTAGGTATAATCATTATGTTTTAACTTGTCACTACCCGGAGAATATGATATATTTTGGAATTGGGAAAATAGACCTGAGTCGAGGCAACTTTGTTGAGCCAGGGAAGCACACAGTGTAAGTGATATCTATTCCATCTGGAAGAAACAAACCACTTTCGGGTGCCCCCAAAGCCCACAGCCAGGAGACTGAATAGTTTCTCCGAGATCTACGAAAAACCCAAATAGTTCCATCGTCAAAATGAAATCAAAATCCTACTTTTCGGGGAGACCAACTCATTCAAGCAGACCGTCAGTTAACAGAAGCCAAGTACTATAGCAACAGTCAAGTTGGGAGACTAAGATCAATGGCGAGGTCAAAGGTAAGAACTTATGGCACGTCAGTTATTGCAGAGAAACTTCTGTACCTGCCTACACTTAGTGGCGATGTCAAATTAATGATGATGAAGCGTTTTCTATTCACACGCCAACTTGAGTGATCAGAAATTCAAGAGAACCAACGGCCTGAGCTGTAACCAACAAAACATTTAGAAAATCATTGGAACATTATTCGTGGAACCACGCTGAACAAACAGTTCTAAATTCTTAGCACATTCCTAGCCGTATATAGAAACGAATGCTGACGTTGGTGCCTTCATATTTTTTTCCTTATTTCAAATTCCCTTAGCGGGGCCAGAGAAGCTGAAATGTCAGAGAATAGCGCTCTTCGATTATTGAGATGTGTTGGATCTGTAAATTGTTATTCCTTGGATTTTTCTGTTACTTGGTTATTTACCCTAACTGAGGCTGATAATACTCTTTTAATAGCAAATTCACCCCCAAGCCAAAAGCTCGAAATCCTGCGATGACGGCAATTGAAAATAGAACTGATTCTTTCCTTGCGTTAGAATTCGTTGAACACTTTTCGGTAACTTAAGTAACTTTTCGATTACGAATTCTGTTGTTTTGCTCTATTTGCTCAAAAAAGGTCAAATAAAATTACCAGACAATACAGAAACAACATCTATTTTCAAAGTAGTAATTTCTACTGTTAAACAGTAGATGATATCAAATTCTTGTTTGATTTTAAACAAGCCATGTCTAACTAGGTTCCATTCTACTCGCATCTTGGAATTCAAGGCAAAACACGAAATTTCGTTCATTTGTTTTCTCATCTATTTACATACAAATGTCGTTCTGACTGACCATTTGATAACAAAAATATTTTATTGAATTTCAATTAATATGCATTCCCAAAAAATCGACAGAATTGCGAGGATATCGACGGCCTAAGTTTTAATTGATACAACGTTCCTGAGGTTTTATCTTCCCCAGTCGGATCTCTTCAGTTGATTTTTCATGGATGTCCTGCCCTTTAGACCATCTGCCGGCCTACTTTCTTTACTGCATTCCACAGATTTCCAATCACCGTGAGAGCAGAAATTCAGTTGGTTTTATTTTATTATCAATTAATTCTAGTTTCTACCCAGCGGTTCTTTTTATTTCTGTGGTTTCAAGCTCAACTATGGTCGACTGTGTTGTTTCAATCAAAGTCAAGACTGGATGATGTGGTAGTTTGCCCGTGACTTTTATTACTTAATAACGCATTTGGTCACAAATAATAATTTGTTTTGTATAGTATTTATGTGCGAATTACAATGTTTTTGCCTGAACAGTTACCTCCTCACTCGGTTCGGCTCATCCTAACAAGTCAGCTTTGTTTGTCCCTTCTCATGACTTGCAAACCCACAAGTTACCTTTGCTTTATCGACTGGGGAGGTGGTTTTCTATCACCCAGTGAATGACTGCATTTTGCAAAACGCATAGTCTCATAGCCCTGAGGTTGTTGGGCTTACTGTTGTTTGACGTTTAACTGCTCGAGGTTTGTTGCGTCCCACCAATTTTCCTTGCCGGATCTGTACACGCCGAGAACAATGTTGGACCACTAGTAGCAGAACCAACTCCACTCACTGTAGGGTGCATTTTAACCTACTTGTATTTACACTGGATCTTTCCAAAGTTTTCCATTATTGGACAACTGCACGGACATACTGAGATAAAGATTTTCTCACTCAGGACTATTTTCTTGATCAGACTCCATGGGCATTGAATGATTACAGCCTAAATGTAATTATTCTGATGATGGGGTACAACGCTGATGGCCGTAATGAATAAACCAACGCATTAGAACTAGTATAAGCTGGATGAATTCATTTTATCACTTTCCAACAACGTACCCGAAACAAAAAGCCGCAAAAACTTCAAATGGCAAATCAAGCCCAACCTTCTATTGTTGGAAACTATCAAGCAGTAAAGCTGTGTAATGTACAATGCAATTATTTGCTGAATGTCGAAACAATCATCCTCATCTTGGAGTATTTCATTTGGCGCAGTGGTCTGGGACCTGTAAAATCCAGTCACGGATATGAGTGCTGCTCCATGTAGTCAGAGTTTTTGATGAAAAATGGCAAATCAGCCTAGTTAGTTTAATGACTAAGGCGTTCGATGCCCAATCGTTCGTCCTAGCTTCGCATCTCATTTTCTGCGAAATAAATGTAGACTGTTGATGATTCCTAACAAGAGTAAAACACTTCGATATTGCTTGCATGGTTTTAAATAGTAAATCAGGTGCCAACAATAAATGATAAATCACTCGGAAAACCAGTTTTATCTACCGGTTTTCATAGACCACGTGTATTGTGCATCGTTCCATTGCTAATCTCGAAATACTACATGCAAGTACTTCTGGACAGTAGTAGCACAACCAGTCATTTCTTAATTTCTCGGACACCAATGATTCAGTGATATTGACATTGAAATTTTTTGTTTTACTATAAGACTGTAAAATTCCGCTTCGTTTTCTTGATCATACAACATGAAATCTTTTCATCTTTTACCTTTTGCTTTTGACACCAATAAACTAAGATAGTGCACCATTTATGGGATCACTGCTGACATAATGTTCCCAGATGGGTTTTTCGACCAGTGGTGGACAATGTGGAAAGTGTAACCTTCAAGTTGAAATACTAATATGTGGATGACGTGACTTACGCTAATCATTGTTTCCCCGTAGACATTCTGTGAATTGATTTATCAAAGCTTTTACAATTGTTTCATCGCTTTTCCATCTGTATTATCTTTCTACCTCACAATAGCATACAATATTACAGGAGAAAGATTGGCGAATTGCGGATTATACGACAATGGAGAGGAGGGCTGAACGAGGATCCCGATGTTGCCGAAGCGGCCATGGGAGAGAAATTATTCGATGAAAACTGTCAACTAACAGAAGTCAGAAAATGACACATTTGGGTCGAGCCAAAGCCATTTGGTGCACTGTTATGAGTATAAGGCTACCATTGGCACATCTATCTCTTGGTAGAGTAACACAAAAATTTTCAGCTGATCCATCTGTCAGGTAGCAGATCGTTTGTTGTGGTGTTTGCAGTAAAATGGTTTAGTTCGACTTACTTTCAACGTCCGTTCAATGTGGACTCAATGCAGTGTACATTGAAAGGCGACCATCATGAAATATGGCCGGTGTTGTGACTGTCAGAAGAAAAATCCTCATTCAGTTGGGTCGCTAAATTCGACTTGGAATTTTCTAATTAGACCTTCAGCAAAGGCTGCTAGTTTGCTGCATTTTATCTGTTTCAGGAAAACATCCAAACATGACCAATCCACTTATACCTTAAACTGTTTGGTCAATTACAAAGTCTGATTAAAATGAACGTCAAGAAAGACAGCAAACCGAACGGTGTGTCTTGCATAGTTCTAACAGTTCTGGGATCTGCACCGTCCTCAGTACAATCAGAACTAGCTTACCAATACTTAGGACCTGGAATAATTCCATTTTAGTTGGCTTGCACCCAAAGGCACAAGGGTTCTCGAGACGGAACGACTAAACTTTGACAAGTACAATATATAAGAACTTTCTTAAGACCATTTGAGAAAATACGGATGTAGAAATTCGTATGTGATCTCAATGTAGACAAACCCATTTGGTTTGCCTATCGCTGTTATTTTCCCATGTTACAAGTCCTTGTTAGCCCCACTCACTATTCGGTCTTTGTTATATAAAAGGTTTAAATTGTCCCAATCTGCTTTCTGTACATCAGTGATGCGCTTATCCGTGTCGTTGAGAAAAGTTTCTATCAAATATTTGTTACGGGTTACAATGAATCTTCAATAACTTTTCTGAACTGACCATTTACTTGAGTTCCACGAGTTCAGGCAGTCTCGTGTCATTTCTAGAAATTTAAGAGTTGGTATTCTGCCAGATAACATTCGGGCACCACTTTTGCATTCTGTGTATCTTTTTGGCATTTCGGGTATCAGTTAGTCTACGCTTATCAAATATTCGCATGAGATTTTATTTAGCTTTTCTCGTTCGAATGATAACAATGTCATTCATAGTGCAACATTCTGTTCAGGCCACTTTGGGATAACCAAATGTTCAGACGTGCTCATGTGTCCTTTTATCTCCTAATGGCACAAGGTCTACTTTACTGTCAACACTTTATTAACCTAGGAATGGTGAAGACTGACCTTTTTGAATAGTCTGGGCGTAGTTTTCTTGTGAATCAGATGAAATCTGCATTGCATACCTTGTTCCTAGAAAAGCCTTGGTTTCTACTTTGCTTAAGGAAACATTTCGTGCAGGATTATTCCTAACTCATTGGTTCTGTGCTCCCGAAAACAAACGTTTTTGATTTACTTGCGGCTTTACTAAACATTTTCCTAATGCGCATAAAGGTCATACAATAAATTTTCATGCCATAACAATCCAAAGCCTGCAGCAAGCCATCTCACAAAGTAATACCCAATACACCTCTGCCGTTTCGGAAGGATTTAATCAAATGCCTCTACCCCCATAGCATTCTCTGGCAGCATGAACATTTGTTTGCACACGATGAAAGCCACAAACACACCATATGGCGAAATCAAGCCCATCAACTGATAGAACGAAAACCACATAGCTCTATTTCTTACACCTCCTGCAGCTTCACAGTTGCCTTTATTGAGAAATATACCTCATTTTTCTTTCCCCAGAACAACAATGGTTATAAGACAGGATGAAATAAAGAACTTTCCGAGCACCGAACTGATGTGACGATCACAGCTGGAACGAGCTGTTTCTTCTTCGCAACTGTGGGCCAATGAAACAGTTTTGCTTTCAAATGACAGCATTTACCAATTCGTCACACCAAAATTTGCATGCCACCACAAAACCCGTAAACTAACTTTCTATTCAACCTAACAGTTTCCTAGAACCGCGGTAACAATGTCACTTCGTTTTTGTGAACTTTATATCATTCATAATGTTCTAATGTTGATGCAATGATTCGTACACTTTTCACGAGAAGTGTCACAGACGTTGAAAGATTTGGCAAAACCGGTAAGCGATCGGTCTTATGAGGACCGTATTTCAATTGTCCTGTCTAATTATCTTCTGATTACCACTGGTCTTCGGCAAAACAAGGTAAGCTCGGATTTGCTTCTGATATGGCCTTGTGAACTGCCAGGCATAAGTTCTTTCCATGAGGTCATTTTCTAATCCGATGATCAATAGGAATACGGGAATTTTTCCCATTTGTCCAATCATTCACTGGAACGGACTTCAAACCACAAATAATTAGGCTAATTGCTTATTCCGTGTTGTTCGCTTTTGTAATAGGACCGTTCGCAGCCAGCAATTTTTCCGTCATCCGCTGACCTTGGGGTGGGATGATTTGCTTTTCCCACTCATTGTTTATGCACTCTTGAGGCAGTACAACATTCGGAACAAGACGAAATGGTTGCGAAAGTAGACAAAGCATGTGATTGATTCGCTCGAGTTCTATGATGATTTCTATGAGAATACAAAACTCTGTTGGCCAGCCCAAGTTGTACTTGGCGGTCAGCCAATTAAACTACCGTTTGAGCTGTCGTTTGGGAGTAAAATTCATTTACCTCAAAGTCATCCGTGGATTCTCTTGAATGGTTTAGAACCGAACACACGGTTTCGGAATTCATCACCAGCACTTTCAATCACTTGCGGTTCATTTGTTTCAGCTTGTGAATGATGTACACCTACAGTTGTATTTTCAGAACAATGCCACAGATCCGAGTAGAGTAGACAAAAATCTATTACGGGGCGAGTGGGATTTTATATGGTTCTTAAGTTCATGTCACGCATTTGTGGTTGCTATTGAAAGCTGAGGGCAACTTGACGTAGATCACCATGCTTGAGATGTAAGAGTCAGAATAGCCATCCACCCCGTGACAATAAATTTGGCTAAACGATCCAGCCTTCGTGTGCGAGTAATATACAAATGTCCAATAAACTCTGGTATCCAATTACATTCTAGCAAAAGAGAACATTTGTAGCAGCTTATAGAACTGCAGACATTTGTTCGCCGATGAGAATGGTCTGCTACTGTTTTCCGGCCAAATATATTTATCTGCCTTCGCATGAAAACCTGATACGGTTTCGTTCTGTCAGCTATTACCGACGTGTACAGCTCTCTTCTGATTGTCATTTAATTCTACCATTGTCAGCTTTAAACATGAAGTTGATTTCTATGAATAAAAAACAAAAGCATTCGATTTGAAATTTCGTTCATTAAACTTTAAACATGGCGACATAAAAACAATGTTTTCGTATGGTTTCCAGAGAAATAGGAGAGAACGACGGAGGTAGAAAGTGTGAATCAATAGCTAGTGAATTGCAAATGTCAAGCGTCCACTAAATTTATGCGTAAAGCCTTGATTCACTCGTGGTAAATAGCTTAGTTGCACACAGGAGCAATAGAATTGTCTTCACTGTGCATTATCACTGAAAGTGCATATCCAGTACGTTGGTCACATTATGCCACCCAATGCTTCGCAATCACAAAAAGACTTATACTTGATGAACTAGTTTGGACATTATCACTAGCTTTCATGGTCGCTTCAATATGCGCATATCAACTCAACTTTACGGCACTCATTATAAACAATGCCGCAAGTGGCAAAATTTAGTTTTCAGTTTTTGCCCGTAACCATGACCAATGACTGAATAGTATTCTGAAATTTACTAGTTTTTGACAACCGTTGTCGATTTCGACTTAGGTTGTCGGTTTCGTTGAGGTTTTGGTCACTGGTTTGGTTACCCGAAACGACCTGCTTTGAATTAGCAAACTTTCCGTTGGATCTCTTTGCTTGCTTCAGTCTGTTGGATAAGGTAATCGTTTGAGAAATTCATATCGATTTTATCTTGCAAAACAAGAAAGCCTCGTCACACGAATGTTACTGCAGACTAGTTCGGAAATTGTGAATTCATAACTTCATTCTAGTTATTTCAAATGCATTGTAGCATGTGATTCTGTTGGCAGCTCAATTCCCATCTAAACAATCTGCAAATTTTCAATCTGAAGTGCAATCTATTTGGCCGAAATTTCTATTTCGTTCTTTGCGGATCTTGTTACGTTCAACATTTCTAGGGAGTTGTTTTCAAACGATAGTGTTCGAAAGCTGATGCATTGCAGCTAGTTTCTATCAGGGCAAAAAATTGATTGATTCTAAATTCACGTAAAGTAATTTTACGTGCACATGCGTTTTTTTGGCACACTGCTCTAAAGTTGATTGACAACTGAATTTGATGAACGGGATTCCGGAACAAAAGAAACAATTTGTAAATAGACAATGTCTCGAATCTTGCTGTCACTTATATGCCATGTAATATAGAAATCCATGAATACATCGGTTTTCTGCGTTATTTCACAACAAAGGGAATAAAAGGGCGGTTCGCAAACTTCCAAACAAATGCTTTCTTTAGCCTTCTCAGAACTGTTCACATTTAATAATGTTCAAGGACTTTATGGGATTTCTATATTTGTTCTGTCCGTAAAGTAGTGAGACATTTATACTTGTTTCTGTTGGTTTTTTTGTTATAAACTGACTTTACTTATTAGTAGCATGATAACGTAAAATAATTTTAAGAAAAAGACGTCCGCCGTAAGCTGCCACTTGGGAAACAGATCGAGGAAACGCTGACTGGAAACTGCCATAGGTTTAAGCGTCCCCTTAATGGCCTCCTGATTATGGTCCAGTAGCAAAAGATTAAATAACCGAAAGAAGTTCTGGAAAAAATTCAACTATACGACTTATTCCATGTCGGTAAGCAGTAGACATATCTACCAGTCAACTCAAAATTTTATGGCTTCTAGATGCCTATCATCTGAAACAGATGACCATTGGATAACCGGTAAACTGCAAAATATTACTCGATTTTACTAATCGGATTTTTGCATTTGTCTTGCTCGTTATCGTTGCTTTTATGTCTGGACGTTCCTTCTTGATGATTTCACTATAATGAGACTGAGAACAGGGTCATCCGATCAGGCTGATCTGTTCAGCACAAATCGATAGATTTCCCAGTGGTGAATTTTGTTCTGGTCGTTTCTTGCGACAGTCAATGTTTGTCCCCACGTCATCTGCAGTCCCAATTGACATTGGTAGCCAAAGAAATCAATAAGAAAGTTTCGAAGCGGTTTGACACAAATTTTGCATGCTTCTCGATCCTCATTTCTGGGGACAGGTAAGAAATACCGAGGAGCACAAATCTTCCTTAGACCAGATACCTGCGTTACACAGAGCACCAGAACCGAAAGTAATGTGACTCTTGCGTATAGACGAAAACTGATAGTAGCTCCACTTCTGTAGCTTCACTTGAGATTTGTGGTTTGTAATGGTGGCTGACACTTTTGGAGGAGTTATTGTTGAGATCAAAATAAGTCCTCCTGAGAAGTTTATTAAAATACTAGGTAACTGAAAACGCTCTTTATATTCTCATACGATACGTAGATCAGCATTCATCATTTGCGGCAGTCAGACGCTGAGCACTATCCTGTGTGGTCAAATATTCCGGATTCAGTCACCAGTATTGTCCATCAATTACTTATTTGACAACTTCTAACTGAAACTGGAAACAGTTTATGTTGACTGATGTTTTCTCAGACTAAACCTTTCACGCACAAATCTTAAGTCATCTGGTCAGCCTCATACCCGGCAATCACCAGATTCTAATTTCGCTGTTGTTAGAGAATTTGGGCCAAACATTTTCAATTGGAAGGCATGTATCAACGGCTCATATCCAAGTTAACCAGTTACCGTCCTCGCTGGTAGCAAGCAGCGCCTCACAACTTCGAACGGTCCATATGCTGTTAACTCCAGTCGACTCCCTTCAGCCAAGTCTGGTCGTTTCCAAAGAAAGCAATCTGAAAAAACTGAATTCGATACGTCTGATCAGTCCACGACAGGAAAGTCCAAATTCAGATCCGATTGCAATGGAGAATATGCACCGCAGATGAGCTTTATTGAGAGTGAAATTGCAGCCCGATGTTTCAAAGTAAGGAGTTGAGCAAGGGAATATTACTAACGAATAGTGAGAGATCAGCCATTTAGTATAATGCAGGTAGCGGACATTGATTTACTCGGCATTTAAAGTAAACAGGCAATTACCTCCTAATGGGAGCAGATCACAAAATATTTATTTAAGCTTGCGAGATTTCCTCTATAGGAGAGTCTATACTGCTGCGAGGCGTCAGATATCATAGCGAAGTGAACATTCCCATACGTACAGCGCATCCAAGAGTCGACATTTTCAGTAAGATTGTAATCGACAGCTTCCGGTTACTAGGCTGATGCTCCATCAAAATCGGACTGTTGAAAGCAAAGTTTTGGTACGTGAATGGTGCTCATGAGTATTTTGTAATGTCCAGTCATCTCTTTTCGGACGCACTGTCCAGTTTGAACTTATGCAATGCTTAAGTGGATTTTGAATCATGTACAACATTCGGTTTCTCGTTTCACTTCTGCTCGTTTCAGTGAATGTTGCAAAGACTTTTGAGGTATGTTTAGCTGTACTGGCTACTTACATTCAAAGTGGCCGACGAGGTTAATCAAGCGCTAGGATCAAGTTAGTTGCTAAGTTCCGTTGAAACAGCAATTGATAAACCCTGAAGGTCCAATGAGGTCAACGGCCACTGATAACCTGGCCCTTAACAGCTCGATAACAAAGGTAAGCAGTTGGTGCTCAGTTCGATCCCGTCTCAAGGAGCAATGAGCACCGAGTAAGCAAGTTTTCTATTTTATATCGGCCAATCATACTGTGTGTGTATGATGTATCTAGCATAGCTTTGTTACATCTGAGCAGGTGCATAATATATTTTCTGCGGTTGTTCCTTAGACATCACATCTAAAACAGGTTAGTTGTAGGCTTAATTTTTTCAGTAATCCTTGAAGGATTCAGTCCTAGAACGTCAGAGTATTCAAACCCTAACTCGATGGCCAACAAGGACAAATGTAGGACAATGCTTCCATTCTGATTAGCTATGAACAACGCGAAGAAGGAAGTACAATGTGTACTTTGCATTCCACCGTTTGGGTCGACTGATATCAGGCAGTATGTGGCAATTAATTTTCTTGTCAATGTTGTCGGTGTTGGCCTTTTTGATTATCCATCTTGCATTCATCAAATATTGCCAGTTAGAGTCGTTTCCTGTGATTTTTTTCCAGTATTCTGTCAAATATAATTTGTTTATATTCCTGCCAGGCAGCGAAATAGCCGTATTTTTTGGGAGCGAAAAAAAATTACATTCACATATCAAAAGTAGTCTATCCATCAATTAGTGAGTCGGTAAAATCCACCTTTGATGAAATTAATCGGAGGGATAGAGGATTTTTGTGAAAAAATAGCGACTGACACACAAGCAGTGTGGCGCTAACCAGTAGAGCCTTGCAAGTGAACGTATCCCGGATATTTTGATTTCATTAGTTGACCCGATCGCTATTCCTACGCCACCCAGTCTCGTGAACAAGCCGGTCTATCACAGATTTACAAAGCATGAGTGAGGATGAAACACTTTGCAAACAAATTTTAATTACATATTTAAACTATCACGTGGTTTGCTGCGACTCTTTTTTTCGTTTCCGTCGGTTACATGGAGTGCAGTGTTAGTTCCCACAGTGAAAATGACTTATGATGTGACGTGAAAAAGATCTTCATCGTTCATATTCGGGTAATTTGGATTTTTTTAATTATAAGAACTCAACAACATTTACAATAGTTAAGCTGTTCTCTAAGTAGCAGACACAGAAGATAATTATGTGTATTATGCTCTTCTAAGTGCAATAAGAAAGCCGCCAAATTTGCTCTAGTTCTGGACACGCCATTAAGAAATTTCTTGCCAGCAGAATATGGATTTTTGTAAGTTCGAACATTTTTTGTATTTTATTCGTAGCTCACGTCCGGATGACAGATTTTGGAGTTTGAATGACAAACTTTTCAACACCATCCGAACTGATGTTATCAGAACGTGTGTTCTGAATGATCAATCGATCTCTCGGCAATGGTCAAGCAAATGAACTTGTGGTGTTTGGAGTGAAATATGGTAATTTCAAATTCCATCCACTATTAGTCACTTCCCAACTCGGCTACCCGTTCACGGTTGCTCTCGTATTCCAGAAATACTAAAGGAAGTGAACAACAGTACTATGATTTATTTTATCCACGCCACAGAATAATTGGGCAGAATGAATGCCTGAAAAAATAACGTTTCATTCTCCTACGAACGAATGATCGAATTCGAATCGGGCAGTTGGACTACAGAAACGAAGCGATGCCAGGTGTAAAAGTGATTGGTACGGAAATTTCAGGCTACGTGCCGGCCAAATGGTTGTTGCCTCAACAAATGTTCATCCACAAACAAATTATTTACACTAAAAAGAATATTCATGAATTTGAGGTGATTTAACCCCAACGAGAGCTAGATATCCCCTGTGGGTCACTCCACAAGTGTACTCACCTTGTCTAGAGGCAGTGAAGTTAACCTTGATTGGGTCCCGTAATGAATGACTCTTAATGATGAGGAAAACGTTGTTTTCGTCCTTATAAATTCTTTTTAAGTCTTGCTAGAATCTACTTCCACTTATTCAATCTAAAGAACTTTACCGAATCAAATGAAATTATGATTGTTTGAATTTTGTCGGTAGTGGAATGTTTCGGATAGGGATTGTTGACCAAAATTTGATCGAAAGCACAGGACTGATTGATTGAATTTCAGAGTGTACCTTCCATGTGTATCAGGAATTGCGTCATAATTGCTAGACTCATGTGAATTTTTATTCCATCTGGATAGGTTTTGCTGGACCATACCCTAATGCGAAGTGGACAACAGTTGGAATTTTTGGAAACATGATCGTGTATGATGCGTACTACACGCATCCTCGGGATATTTTTGACTCACGCGTCTTTTTGTTTCAGGATTGCACAGTGGCCTATTGACCGCCTGTTGACGAGTCTAATTAAGTTTTGAGATCCCTGTTTTGTTCAATCGAATATCGATTAGTTTTGCTCGGAATCAGGCTTTTGCTAACAATTACCGGACTAAAAATTCTTAGAAAAGGTGCATACAAAAATTAAACTGGTTGGGCAAAACTTTCAAAGCAGGAATTCGGAGATTACAATCAAACTGTATTGAATGGATGCAAAATAATCAATCCTAGTAGATACTTGGATTTCTGCAACATGCTGGTTGCCAAGAGGAAGAAAGCAATTAGATCAGTGTTGGTCTAGATGTATTTTTTCTTAATCAAAAGTAATTTCAAAATAACATGTGCACCAGAAAACAAAGGCAGAAAAAATGTGGGCATTATTCTAACACTCCCGTTGATAATTTTTCCTCCTTGCTTGAATCCCTTAGGCGCCAGTAGACAGAACAATCAGAGCTCTTGAAACCCAATCTGTAGATGAGTACTATTTCCTGGTGCCGAATAAACTAACAAGCATTCAAACAGCATGCGATCAGAGAGACAGCCGCGTTTTTCTGAATTTGTGAAAGTCTGTGTACATTGCATTGATTTTGAGATCCCATCTCCTTCTATTTTATAACCAACTGCAACATGTGAAGTGATCTTTTCCCTCGGAGTTTGTGAGAAGAACCAACAAGCCTTCAATCACTGAAAATCATACTTCCAAATGACTCGTTGGGCAGCGTCCCAAGCAGGAGTGCTTCTATATGGATGATTATTTTGGAACCTTTACATCCGAAATACTTTCAGTTCTCATACATTAACTTTAAAATACTTCCCCCATCCTTGATGAGGGGATTGCGCTGCGGCAATCATAACGAGCACCGTGTAGTTTCATGGCCTTCATTACGTTTTTCACTTTACGGTTCCGTGTACAATATCGCGAAGGAAAATTTGTTTAATGGGAGATAATCTACAGATATGTGCTTTTCATCATCCGTACTCACTTTGCTCAAAGGTTAAATTCCCCTCGTTTTTTTCTCTTTCTGTTTACTTCTGTTGCTCGACCCGAATATCCAGCTGTCTGACTGGCCCTGGCCAAGTGGTCAGTAACGTGATGCGCCAACTTGGAGGTCGAGAGTTCACGCCCTCCCGAGGTCGGTCAACTTTCCCTTCTTGCCACCCGGTAATTCTCCTGGGGAATGACATTTTTTAGCCACAACATTAAAAAGGGAATGGGAAGATTATTTGTGGTGTCTGATTAGAATGGACTGGAACAGTTTTTCCACTCGTCTAAAATTTACTTCCTTTTCGTGATCTGAAATTTTCAAACCATCTGCCGGCATTGGGTGATTTATGTGCTCTCCCTCAATCGTCTTAGATTTGTTCTACCGATATCCTTTTCATGTCATTTATTCCGCCGTGTGGTAGAGAGTTGCGTTGATCATGTGATCATTGTCGTTTTTCTAAATTACAACTTATTACACTCATTGGCACAATATTAGTGCAAGTGAACTTGTTAAATTTTTAAATACTTTTCTTGTACAAATGAAGCACAGGAAATTTTCCATCAGCTTCCTATTTCTTGAATACAGCTAATATGTCAGAAACTATTACTCGGAACAGCTAAATGGGTCTACTGAACCGGTTACGTGAATATATAAACGACACTGGATAATTATCTGCGCACAAATTGAAGGCGATTTGCGACAAAATATTGGAATCGTACAGGAAACTAAAAACATAACAGCAAGTAGTGTTTAAGCGAAAAGGGAACCCGCGCGCGTAAGACAATGTTAAGTAGATCGACCGCAACCCTTAATGGATTGGAACCAAAACCAGAGAAGAATGAGCAATCGAAGGGGCAGTCGTTGTGACCTTGGTGAAATTTGGAAAACGACTGGTAAAAACGACTTTATGCTGCATCGCAGTTGGAATTACCAATTCAGTTCACAGAATACGCCCCAAAAGCATTGTCGTTCTAGAATATGATGATTCCCACTTGTTTACCAAAGACACTATTCAGTAATCTTGAGATTTTGCCAACTTATATTTTTATTGGCCATGCTACTTCCAGAACACTTTAAAGTGCATACAACCGGTCCATTGCAAAGAATTCGTTTTATTTTATCGCATTTCCTCTTTAGGGTGTTTTATATTCGCCAGTGTTTTCTGACGCCGGGTCTATACTTCTACCGATTTTTTGGGGTTCGTATGCAAATTACTTCGGTTACATCGTCGGGTTTGGCAAACGCAATTCGGGATGCACCGTCAACGCTGTCAGTCGACTCAGTACGTTACACTCAGACGCGCAAAGCTTCTTGGCGTGTGTTTCGCATTTGTTGACTGGTTGGTCATTCATAAGTCATGTTAGTACTGCAGTAACTAAACATTTCTCGATAGCCTAATGGTATCGATTATTTTGCAAAGAGTTATTTTATCAGCTGAATGGTGATCGGAAATTGCAAACAAGTCGATAGGATCAATTTTAGCTCGATGCATCACGGTCACAGAAAATGAAACCAAGCACAATGACTTTTTTCAGCCAGAAAAGTTCCTCCCGAAAACAGACTTCAGTGTCCTAATCGAAGGACGTGGCATCTCTTTTTCATTTGATTTCGGGTCTCATTTGGTATGTCACCTGGAAGCGAATAAAAGTTAATGTTAAATTAGGCGGTCATTGTAAAACTCCCGATTTAATTCGGCTGCACTTACCAAACAGTACGTCTAACTTATGATTTGCATACAAATTAATACGGTGACAGTTGTTTGGCCCATACCAGTTTCCATTCTTAATTCTCGGGTACCCGGATCTCAGTGTCATATTCTTCAAATAATGAAACCCATAAATTTACAACATATAGAAGTTGCTTTGAATTTCACTCCAAAACATGTATTTAATCTGCCGTACGGTATGTTTAATCAAAATGCTTTCACTGAAAATAATGGCGCTTATGGGTTAGTATGCCAGCTCCAACCGTTTGCTTGAAAGCAACTTTATAATCCTCCTAAGGTTTTATCACTTATGAATCATGAACGGATTGCTGCTGATCCAACAGTCATTATGTAGGCTTCCATCTTTGTTGGAACCGGATAGGTGTGACGTTACATTTGACGCACTTGCCAAAACTCGTATTGCACCTTCATTTTTTTTCTATCATGCAAACCAGAACCCCTGTATGACATCAGATAGGAACTCCCTTGCCATTCGAAGAATAAATCTCACTCATTTCCTACCTTGAAATTAGAACATCCTTTATTAAAATTTGTTTTCAGCGACTGTTATCTAAAAGATATATCTCAGTCCAAAGTAACTAGCTGAAAAGTACGTAGAATGATAACAGTATGTATCCAAAATAAAACTTAAATTTATGTCCTAATTCCGCTGGGCCAGACCAGAACAAACAACCTACTTGTCAACCTTCCCTAGTCATTCTCTATCTGCGTCACACATCATTCATTTCTCGTTCACAAACGGTCATTAGCCCTGTGGTTTAGTTCACTTTTCGAGTTTAATTGTTCATGACTACGGGCAACTATCCTGGTCGAAGTCTGTTTGTTTTGGATCCAACTGGCTAAATATGTTCACAAACAACCGATCGTCTCGTGTTGCACGACCTATTTACTTTTACATTAGGTCATGTCTAGCGCTCTATGTATTACACAATGGAAAAATAAAGATTGCGTCTCCAACTTTTTCTGATAAGCGTTAGCAAGACCAAAAACTAAAGTCCTTGAAAGTTTCTTGGAGGTAGCATATGTATTTAAGCATATTCACTTTCATATGCTCGAAGTATTGTTGCTCTCGATTCCCGTTCAAACAAGGTCTCTGTTTCCATAGTATTTTGTAGGAACAACAATTTGCTGCTTTTTACCTTCTAAATCCTTTAAAAATCGTTCAATGGAATTTGCTTACAAATGGTCACAAGAGGTATGTAAAAATGAAGCGTCAAAAATAATCTGGGGTCTTAGTGAACTTTAAAAGCAGAACAAGGCTCAAGGGATGTTAATATGGCTTACTAATATATTCATATTTGTTTGGGGGATTACAATAATCTTTTCTCCCAAACCGTTTCATCACTGAAATCCACTGGTCTTCCGATGTGTGGTTGATCTTAGACAGTCGGAGGTTCAAACATGTGTCAAAGGTGATTCATGACAACAAACGAGATTGCACGTTGGTCTCTTCGTATTCGAATGCACGGGACAGTACAATCTGCCATCCCACTCACAACGACCTTTTCTGAAAAAAGACAAACAACAGTAAAAGCAAACAGAAGCAACCCATCAACTTGGTTTTGCAGCGACTATTATGCCCGCATCACTTGTCGGCTGGTACTTTGTCGAACTGGTTTGCTTCACGTCACGAATACCTGTAGTTTAGCGTTTAGTATAAGTTCAAATTAGGCACGAGGCTTATATAAACTGGGTAATTGTAGGTTAGGTTAATTTCATTTTAAGCTTAGCGCGTTCTTAGTGAGAACGTTTACTAACAGTGATACAATAGTGTACATTGTTATTTTACTAATAAAGAAACTAAAGGAAAAGAAAAGTAGAAGAAATGAAACTTGTGGCATGAACCTGTGTAACAACCTAAGAATTATCTCTCACCGGTCAAAGTGCTCAGTGACGGTTTAGAAGGTTCCATTCTCGCTATGCTTCGTAGTGATGTCAAGAAATGTTCAAGGGAAAATGAATAATCAGGTCAGATAATTTAACGTATTTTATCTCTGGTTTATCGCGGTCGCTATCTCTAGCGCTTTCCGCCGGTCGTCTCGATTCTAGTTCATTCCTACCCAGTTGATCAAGCGGGAACTATTAAGTGGTCTCTGACCGCTCAGCTTAGCAGTATTTTTTGTTTATTTTTTGTGGTCCAACCGGTTATTTAGGTACACAGAATAGGGCTCACTGACCGATTTGTTCCAGTCTCTCGGACAGATTGTTACTTCTTTGACCTTGTTTGCCTTTGAACGTATCACGAAAACTAGACCGCTTTTGCTTTGTTCCATGTTTAGTGCAACTGACTGGCCCCTCACCTTGCCTCCGGGTCTGCAGTAATTCAGGGCATGAGACAGTGCGTCATTCTCCTGAATGCCGATGGACCTGTTGGACGATCCTGTTTCCCAGATCTGATCCAACCTCAGTGTGACATGACTGATCTTACTGAAACAGTGCGCCTTTGTACCTATGAAATCAACACGTAATCTCACCTCGCACAACCGTTTCGTTCCCTAATCACAAATGACTGAAAGCGTGACCATCAAATAGTCTTTGACCAATCCGATGCATTTCTGAAGGTATAGCTTTGACTCGCATTATGGCTCAACTATTGCCTATTACTTCGATAGGAAATAGTTTTAATAGAAATACTGCGCTAATGACATTAATTATCATTGGATCCAGATCACGATCATTTCTCTGTTTTGCACCTGCATTTTTTAAATGACTTATGATTTATGATGCAGATTTCTATCATTTGTTTAGTTCCCATACACAGTGATGTTTGAGTTGTTCCATAAAGCATCTACGGGCGTCAAATTGAGTGATCCCTGGTAAATCTGTTTCGGCAATGATCATCTGACGACGATGATTGTTTTGTTTAGTTCACTGTTATTCACACCTTCTCATTCTTTTCGAATGCCTTCTGCTATTTGCATGCCTTATCCCACTCTTGGGATGCAAGTAAATTATATTGGCAGGCCATTGTTTACCTTGAAGTTCAGATGTAATTCTTTCATTATCATGACAATTTTCCGTTTTAAAATGACACATTTCCCACATTCTTCGACATCCGCTTCAACTGTTATGGTCCAGACGAATGACTTCAATTGCAGTCCACAAACCAAGCAAGTCTACTCTAGATGAGGCTGGCACTTGGTTGGTCAAACTAATGAATCAGTAAGCAAACCAACGGACTTCAAGTTTGCAAGTCATCTCTATTTTCTACTCTTTATCAAAAACTAAAACTTACAGTGGTCCAATGCCTCCATTGACTTGAATGGCAAATTAATTTGAAAATTGACATGGCGAGTATACTAGATAAGAAAACAACTTCATGATCAATGGTCAGTCTTTGGACATTCGTTTACTAACCATGAACTATTTGCCAGAACCAATACGGACAAAAATTCGAAGTAGTTATATCACATGCTGAGTTCTCTGAGGGGGCTTCGAAGGCCATCTTTTTGCGTTACACCGGCACCACGCAGCGCACAACCTCTCTTTATTATCCCTTATGGTACTGTTACTGTATGCCTCTTTTGTCCCGTTTTTGTATCGGATTGATGAAAGACTACCTATTTTAATTTGATTTACCTCTGCTTTGTGGTGTATAAGGGTGTACTTTCCACGAATCCAATTCTTTGACTCAGTGAACACTTACAAAAATCAACCATTCCTCACTTCGTTGGCATTCTCACACGTCCCAAACGATTTTCACCAACTCTTCGTAACTGACCATGTTATTTATGCTAACATTTTCCCCAGTGTCCAAGGATTCGATCTGTGTCCAGTGTGTACACCTGTCAACGCAATCTCTTGAAAAAGCTGCACAGAATCTGCGACAAATGGACATTTTCCCGTTGTTTGATCACCTGCAACAAGAATTCCGACTGTCTGACCGTCAAAATACTGTATTCACCAATATTCGAAAAGAATGGAGGAAAGATAGACAAACAGAGAGATACACACGGAGATATACAGATGGATGGATAGATAGATGGATAGATAGATAGACAGATAGATAGATAGATAGATGGATAGATAGATAGATAGATAGATAGATAGATAGATAGATAGATAGATAGATAGATAGATAGATAGATAGATAGATAGATAGATAATTAGACAAATAATTTTATCATGAAATAATTCACCATGTGATATCATCGCCCAACTCACCATAAAGAAACCATGGAAGCACTGAACAGCTGTTTCATCCATGTTAGGAACCATCAGATGATTTTATATTTAGATCGAAAGTTAGTTACCTAATTGTTTAGAAAGGTATTTGGATAGATAGATAGACTGATGGTTATATGGACTGAAGCACAGATAGATAAGTGGAAAAGCATATGAATAGATAGATAGGAACAAGTAGATGTGTATATTAATAGCTGTAATTTCAACGAATGTCTTTATGTAGGTAGATCGACAAGTAGATATTCAGGTAGGTTGGCAGTACGATGTATGTTTAGCATATACCTCGAACGCTAGGTAACCATAAGTGGCAAATATTCCCGATACTGTTTGAATTCACATCCAAATGTATTGTTACATGTTACCTTTTTCGATTTTATCTCGGTGAAACGAGTTTTCGGGAGTTTTAGGTGAAAACAAGTTTCTGCTTGTACACCAAATTTTCGCTAACCCTTTTGATTATTCTTCCTCATGAGATGCTTGCAAAATTACCAGAAAAACTAATTATTGTTGATCAATGTCACACCTAAATCACCAGTGTTATTAACCAGGCTAGTAATGTACCGTTCATCTTGCAGAATATAGTGGCAGATGGGAATCGTGCACCACTTACGGTTTACTTAGAACGAACCGTTGACAACGCGATTAGCCCCGAAACAGTATGCATATAATTTTAGTTACCGACCGACATCTGGAATTTGAGCCGCCGAAACACCGATTTTTGTGTTTGCATTGAAAATATGCTCAACAAAAAATAACAATCATCTAAACGGATTTACGATCAGTTGATGACAAGGAAGGAATTGTGCTGGCTAGCGAATATTTGTTAAAAAACATCGTTTCGGTGAACCATTTTTGCTGGAGTCAAACACGGAAACAACACTTGGCCCACGACCATCTGGTTAGTTCTGCTGGCAAAGACTTCGTGACTATACCTAGTGCAAGTACTTCCTTTTAGTTCTGATCTCTAGATTTCCGATTAGAGTATATTATTATTTATTTAAACAGGAAGATGGTTCATTTCACGGAGTTGGAAAGTAAGGGTTGTTTATTTTTTGGGACTTCCGTCCTAAAAGAATACTTAACGCTTCCCTAAATGTGCAATTTATTCGTGATGGCTATTGAAGCAGACTATCTTTCGCGGTAGAAGCATTGTCGTTTCATGTCATACTGGGCTACAAGGGCACAGGAGTCGGTCACGTTTTAGAAACGAATACATGCACTTCTCGATGCGACCCTAATTGGACCATGAGTCTCTCGGGACTGGCATCTCATAAACTCTTTATTGAGATTTCGAAATTTTCCTGCTTGCCTTTTTACTGCTCATTTTCCCAGCGATTAATTTGATCGACAAAGTAGTCTATTCCCCCATAAGAGACAATATGCTCATTTTTCTCAGTAGAACTGGTGTGACATAAATTGCCACAAAACAGTGCACAGATCAGTCGGTCGGACAAATTTGCTACCCATAGATTATTGAACATTGTGAAAGGTCCCTATACTTGATGCTGGAATATAAAGTTCCCTGATATTTTTCAGCCTGCAAGTCCCTTCCTAACGTTGACTTGTTGTCAGTGTAATCTCATCGAGAGAATCAAAATTTGATTTCCTCTATGATTCCATGTATAAACTGTAGGTTTATTTTGAGTATCACAATCATAAAAATGAAGTGCGTGCTGGATGGGAAACACTTTCGGGTACCCGTTGATATGGAGACACTAGTTCTGGTTAGGATAGTCCCCAAAATCTAGTTTATTCGAAAATTCTGTTTTAGTTCTTCTATTTTGTTGGCTAAAAATATTTGTCGATTTCCACGACTACCTAATGACGGTCGGTAAACAAGCTGGCATTCGGTAAGTTACTAAGTTGAAGAGATGAAAAACGTTTGCTGATACACCTGAGGAGGTTTCTAAGATAAGTGTTATGCTTACAAATGGTGCACTGCCGTATTAGCTCATCACATCTCCATATCCGAATCGGTAAGAAAACTGAACGATAGGTGGTGTAGAACAGTGTGTAAGCTGTAGGAATGAAGTCATAAGATGATAGTGAGGAAGTACGTTGATCCAATTCATACTCCAGTTTTTCATATATATAGGGTTTCAAATGATACTAAAATAAGTCAAACAGGGCGGGCCCAATTTAATCGGCTAAATGCATGCAGCAGTATGATCTCATTACGAACATACTCATTCCTGCGTGTCATTGTCTAATTTATTATTTAATTTGCTTGAGGCTGAGAGGGAGTTAAATAATGTGGGTTTGAAAATGAACTAATAGATGACACTGGGGCAGGATGATTACTTCGTTAAGGTCTTCGATTGACTGTCTGCTTAGTAAAGGTACTGACATGCCTGCTGACATGAATGAAACAAATTTATGGCAGTTTCAATGTTTTGTGACAGATTAGGCTTTGATATTGCGTAACGTTTCACCTCACAATAAACATGTAATGTTTACACAGTTGGTCATAGTCCCGCTAATACCAATCTAACGCTACATGCAGATGACTGGATAAAATGGCGTGGTTTGACAAAGGTTCGGCACCACCAAACTGGTCAGAAATGTGTTAGATTACAGTCCTCAACCCCAGAATCCGGATGACCAATGTAAAACGTCACAGCTCCGCGAATGATACTCAATACCGAATCTCATTCCCATGTGACCGCGTCTACCATTTTCAACTGGCATTCATTTTTAGCAGTTATTAGCGGTGGAAAGCAATTTCGGTGATTGTTTCGACAGCTTTTGGGCTCATGGCTAGTGTTGAAGCTTCACTGACCGCGTTTGTTCCACTGCCACGTCCAGTGACTAATAGATTTTCTTGTGTCACGTAGACGATAAATCATTGCAGTTATGTCAAAAAATTCTCATTAGGTGAAGCATCACCAGTGTCTGAGGGTAGTAAAAAAATCGGGACTGTTGCCATCAACTAACCAGTTTAGCGCTCCAATGGACTGGACGTAATTTTAGCAGAGACTGAAAAAGTCAATCAACTGCATCCAAACTCGTTTCTGCTTAGCATTACCATCGAGGATAACAGAGTTTCGTATAAGAAGACGAGAAGGCGTAAACCATAAATAATGTTTACCGATGTTTTTCTACCTCTGCTCAACATAGTTACTTATTTTCTATATGATTGAATGACAACACTTATTTTAGTCGATCAAGATATATGACCTAGCCTGACTGGCACACGTTTCTAGCACTGGCAACGGTGTACACGACGATTCGTTCAAAAATACTTAGCGAACTTCAAAACCTTGCCAAATTTGTCGGTACACTAAATTCGACGATAGCGAAATTAAAACCGTTACCTCGTTTGCAGAAAAAGGTTTTCATGGCTTTGCAGCTAATTTCGCTATTTAACAAAGGAGATTCGCGGAGTCGGTCTGACTCCAATGGTGATCAACAGGCCAATAGCCTAAGTGGGCAGTAATCCCACACATTCATGCCTAGTGTCTTTCTAGTCTGCCGAAGATCACACAACAACAGTTATCCTGCCAGATGACGTGTACATTACCAGACCACTGACATCTCCTTGAATGTTCAGTCATACGTGACATAAATATTATTTATAATGTACAGATTATTTCCAACGTTCTTGAAACCGCATTTGCCCTGATGAAGTTGTTTCCTAGAGCCGATTTTGTTTCCTATTCGTCATTGTTTTCGTGAATGAATGAAAGCTTTTATAAGGGTTCCAGTTTATTTAAGGCGCAGGCGTTTGTAAGTTTTGGTAAATTCCTTATTAAAGCCTACTGGGATTCATAAAATAGAAAAATACGAATATCTTGCATAAACCAAGCACAGGCGGACCTCGCCGTCTCGAGTCAGTATCAAAGTGAACGTTTTCTACCTACTGAGCCTATTCTTTAATCATCTGAGTTTCAGCTCAGCATGACTATCAGGAGTGAATTACGTTATTCGATCGGTCTTCTGATTCTAGTTCTCATCGCCGACTCGGGACTGTAAAAGATGCAAATGTATGTGTTATGATCGACAACAAGTGATTAAATTAATATTGTCTGAATAATATTTAGAAAGTCATGACTCTGTGCATTAAACACTAAGCAAGAACCTTCCGTTTTTTTCAAATCATTCAATTAATAAATCTGCTTGCTTGAAAAAATAAGTTTAATGAATTTTCGAGTATTCTCTGCAGTTACCTACAGAGAACCATTCTATTTATCATTGATCTTTAGAAACGCCCGTCTTTTCCTGTTTATTTTCATCATTAACCACAATGAACAGGAATACAAATCTGAAAGTTGGCTAGACTTAGTAGTGAAGCCCAAACTAAAATGAGCATGAAATGCTTGCTGTGTTCTTGATCAGTTTCTGTCTTTTGGGAACTGTGCTTAAAATGAATCAAGCATCACATCTATTCAACGCGCATAAAAAAAGCATTTATTCTTTTGCACTTCAACTAATGAGTCTAGGTGCACGAGAGATAAGAAATGATCAAATCCAAAGAACACCCGGGGTAGTCAAGTTTGGTGAGGATGAAAGAAATTCCTGACATCCGCAGTACGATACCCACGACGATAAGATTGTACAAAACAGCAGCAGCAACAACAACAACGACATACGAGCAACAACAATAGCGTTTCATTGAAAGCAATAGGTAGTGTATACATATCGCAATTTTTCGTCTTCCGAGGAGGACTCTTTGAATGAACGCATTATGATATTGGCGAGCATTTAAAGGAATTACAAAAAACGCAAAAATAAGAGTCTACCACTAACGAGTGCCTCAATTTTCGCTTACTTGAAATGCTGGATATCTTCGTTGACACAAATATTTTACTGAAACACTTTGCTCGTGGTCACTGTCTTTGACGATGTTAAACCAGGTGCTTCTCAGTGTTGTTGGGGAATAATTAACGGGGCAGTGAATTTGGATAAAGTTTGCCTTTTTCCTGTGTCCTTCACCAAGTCTGATTCTTTCGCCTATTTCCTTGAGCAGTACGTTTGCTTTTCTAGATCAATTTCGACATTTATGTGCGATTAATGACTGCAGTATTTTAGTTCCACAAGAAAACTGATCAGGTGTCTTTTGCATATAATGAAGCCCAACAAACGTGTCGCCCAACTTCATTCTGCCGCTTTCCAAAACTTTTATTGTTTTATTCAAGGACAGATCAACGCAACCTTCTAACCGCATCTATAAATCGGGACTGTTAACTCGTGAATTCTGTAATGCGCCCCAGCGTGAGTACAAGTAATCGTGTTCAAAATGGTCTCCGAATTCTTGCAGCCAAATGTTTCAGTCTTGAAACCTGGCACACTCAAAACCCTTTACGATCCTCACTCAACTTTGCTTCATAAAATGGCAATGGAGTTGGAGTTTCGAATAATTTCATGTCTCTCACTTAGCCAACCAAAGCGGTTCATCTGGTTGCTGGGTCAATGAAATCGCTTGCTATTTGTTAATCAGAGCAGGAAATAATTCTGATTTTCTTTATTGGAAAGCCGGGAGGCTTTCAAATTGTTGAGTCAAGGATAAGAAACGAACTTCCAAATGGAATACACACAGGTTACGCATAGCTTCTGAAACTAAAGATAATGCATACCTTTTTAATCAAAATCCTACATAATTCGCATAATGTGGTGCCATGTTTGATGACGGCTATCAAAATGGACAGTGAATAAATGAGTAGGTGAATGATGTCGCATTTCAATGGTTTTTTCGGCAAAGTTAGCAAGAACACCACTGTGAAAACGCTGTCCGGCAAGAAAACGTTGAATGGTGTAGACAACTGGGAATAGTTTATGTAAAATTTTAGTTCAGTCCCAGAATGGATCTTTCCTGAAACGGCATTACAATGTGACCAGGACTTGCCCCCATCTGGTAACGTTCTCTCCCAATTTCTGGTCGGGGTTGCTCAAATGAAGTGAAGGGATGTCCTAATCACTCATGCCACCTTGCTCACTGCACTAGCGGCAACCTCGAACCAAAACGCCTAGCGCTGTTGGGGATAACACTTGTATCTCATTCTGGCCAAGAATAGACCCTAAGAAACCATTTGATCCGAAGGGCTGGAAGGTTTCACCAGTTACGCTTCGTGTTCTGTGAAGGCTTAAATCCGTCCTGTTTGACGCATCAAGCCAGTTTGTAACAGAGCAGAGCGCAAAGACCAAATAATTGACAGAATATTTTATGCAGCTTCCTGATCGATTTTCAAGCAAACGCCAAGTCAACCACTGCTTGTTTGATCTGAGGCTAATGTGATCCGCCAAGTGTTGTGAAGTCATCGATGCAATTCATTATTAGAAGAAATAAAAGCCGCCAGGCAGGATACCATTGACTAGATTTCACGAAAATAATATTTATTCTATAGTTAACTTGAGATATCTTCAGTCGACTGAAATAATTCGTACTAAATTTTATTACACTTATGGTGGACTTTTGTACCTCAGGAAACCCACACTTCAGCCAACAGTAAAAAATAAAACATCAGCACATCTAACAAGAATTGAAAGCTATGTGAAAATACGAAAAAGGTGGACACTGGGCATGACATTTCCGGTTATGAAGTGTTGAACGCAGCTCGCACACGATGTCTTCATTCTTAACAAGATTCTTGTTAAATATAAAACAGCGGAATTGCGATAAACGTCATTGCAAGAGCGATTCCGTATGTTATGAACGAGTGGATGCACGGGAATCGGAGCAAAACGGATCATTACGTGGGAGATAAGTAAGAACTGTGTCAGAAATTTCACGGGAAACTTTTCACACGCTTTGATGTGAAGGTCACGTATCTTATCAATACGAGACTCGCAAGGAATAGAAAAAGCGTGACTAATGACAGACAGACATTAACAAAGTGAATAAAAATCTACGTTGAATAAGTCCAAAAAGATAAATCGAGAGCAAAAGAGTAAGACAGGGAGAACACATCGGTGGAAAAGGGAAATAATGGCGGTTTGCTCTGCGTCAAACTGTCTCAATCTACAAATTTCTGAGGATGGGCAATGTCTTCATTTAATACAGCCGAGAATACGAGAGGGCTATCGTATACTGGTGCAAATTGTAACACAGAGTATTTTACAGATTCAACTATGGGAGCGTTCATGGTTACCACTTCAAATACCAACTGGCTAAAGGCTAAGGAGAAGGCATGAACAAGCACTCAAAATACATCGGTGTATCAAGATGGAGACCAAACTAAAAAGAGTTCTGAATGTTGAGCATACTTTCATGCAGAGGTCAAAGTTCACCCGATTGGAAATCGGCTTGCAAAGTATGAAATCGGCTCCATACCGAAGAAGTTGAACAGGTCGACCAGTGGGGAAATCGCTGAGGTTAATATTGACAAGATAAGGACAAAAAAGAGCTCTTTAGAAAACACCGGAGTTAGCAGATAAAGGACTTAGTAGGTGACAAACAAATTTATTTCACTGAATTTTTGTTGGAGAAGTAGTCTTTCATTTTAACAGTACGGAGGCCGGATATCCAAACGATTCAAGCGCATGGATAAAAAGGAAACGGGGAATCGCGTCGTAGACAGAGAAATATGGTAAGATATATCTCGGCCTGATTTCACGCAGTTGCTTGTAGTTTTACAAACAGAGTGCCAGAATGAGGCCACTATATCCACAAGACATCGCTTTGACTTAAATATAAGTTGCAATGGGTCATTAAGAATAATAAATGGGAAACGCAAACGATTGCAGATTTCTCGTCCAGTTAATTTGAGCTCAGAAAACGCAATGAGAGCAGTAGGAAATCACTGATCTGATAAATGAGATTGGTTGATCTGGAGATGGGAAAAACTGCTGAAAGCTTTCAAGGAGTAGGATGCTATCGGTAACAAAGGATTTGTTGGCGGACGCAGGCAGAATATCCAAAACAGAATTTTCTTCCATTTTGAAGACGGCAAAAGGCAGTCGTCTTTATATGCAGTCTTTTGAAGACCAAAGAAGATTGAACATGTTTTCGGAAGAAAGGGTTCATTTCTGGGTTGTTCGGCTTGGTGTAGGATGACAGGATGTCAGAACACGGCTTAATGAGTGTGGCATGAAGAAAATCAGTATCTGCACTGCAAATCGGTGACCGAATACGTTGTCAACACAGCAGCCTGATACCTTGCCAAACAACTTTACTGCTGGAAGTGCCCAAAAACTGTTAACGAAAGGCAAGACTAATCGTTTTGCCTATTTCTTGCCCAAAATAGAGTTATATATCATGGGAGGTAGACCAAGAAACTTGTAGGCACTTTCCATCGTCTAAGAGATTTCATTAGAGGTTAAACTATCCTGCCGTTTTCTTCGAATGCAGTTTTGCTGAGATAACACAAGCTAACAATATGTTCGGTATAGTCGTGAATGCGTCCAGCAAGGAGAATAATCACGAAAAGTAAAATGGAGAACATACTGATGAGAAATGACCGGTCAACACAGTAGAAATAAATGAGATGAATATGTAATCACTGGACAAAATTAGAGATTGTAATCGTAAATAACAGCGATTGAGATGGTCGATGATTGTTCTATCTCGTGTTGGGGATAGGAAATAGGTCAACTAGGCCGAATTCCGGCATGGATTAAATAGGTGGTGGGTTGTTAAAATGAGCAGCAACAAAAATTGAACAGCCAGACAACAGTAGCATAGCAGCATATCATATAGCAGAATGATATCATGTACAGAACAAAAGGATCTACTCACCGTGACAAAACAATGGGGAGTTTGGAATGACGTTTAACCACCATTGTTACCATTGTTAGTTTGGAAAGTGAAGACCTTACTGGACATGCTGCACCATTCTATATTGATTCTGACGATAGCACGGAAAGCTTTCAAGTTAACTGAGGCAGTATTTGATATTTTTCGCGGGCCAGAATTCCTAAATGGAAAACAGGCATGCTTGACTTAGTTCGAGATTGTAAAACACTGGTTGAGCGCGGCACTTTCCTAAATAAAGGTTCGGTGTTAATGTTGACTAACGTCAGGATGTTATTCTTGCTACGGGTGCTGAGACCAAAAACATGTTTACTAACTAGTACTTTTGCGTTTCTTGGATCAAGTCATTAATGACGAAGGACCAATCAGAATGAGAGTTTCCTTCGCATAGCAAATTAAAGGCGACATGGAAAAAGTCCGTGAATAATTCCAAGTGACTAGCAGCGACTGATGAGTTATAACTATTCCAGTGAAACAACGCGTTCTCCAAAGACGCTCGTTCGAAATGAAGGAGCCAAATTGGTATGCAAGGATTAACCATGTATTGACTTAATTAAGATCACTGGAATTCCACTGTTCACTAGCCTCGTTGCAGGTGCTGCCAATCTTCATAACTGACCTGCTGAATGGGATTCGACAGATGAAGCAGTTCGTGTTGATAAAATATCCTCACTATTTTGAGCATTTGCACACTATAAAGTTCCTGCAACCATCAGTATCCCAGTTCATCTACTTCCGAGCAGCTTACAAATCCTGTGGCAGCTTATGGAAGCTGGTAAACCAACAAGAAGTTTGCTAGCCTGTTTTTGTCTGCTACTGCAGAAGGAAAAATGTAACTTCAGAATTTGTAATTCGCTGCAGAGTGAGTCAGGGTTGTCCCCTTTCTCTGTTTTTCACGCCAGCGCCATCGATTGAACAACAAGCAGTGTCACGACAGGCTACCCTGGCATTTGGCTGAGACCAATAGTCTTCATTTCGGATTTCGACGCTGTCGATGTGTTCGGGTGTTCCGCAGGTGACAAAAACAAGCCGATTTATTTGTGACAAAAGTTAGACCCTAAGTCAAGTTTCCCCACATTTGCAAATCCAGTTTTCTATTAGCCGTTTATTTACGGACATCAAATTGACAGCGTTTTATCCTCCAAATAACTAAGATCGGTTCCTATGTTGAATGACTAAACATGGTGTGAAGATGGAATTCATGTTCATATTTCGTGAGCAATATTTCTACGGTCGTAATGAGTGTTTTGGGCGCGAAGCAAAATCAGCATTTTGACGAAGGTTAACAACCTTTTGTAGCCGTCCAACTGGTGCTTGCTCAAAGACAGTAACCAATGTCATTACAACTCGAATTATATAATCACTAATCTCTCAGATGAACTCTTTTGAAAAACTAGAAAGGAGGAATCTCTAACGACGAAATAAGAAGACGATGCCGACATTCAGGAAAACTGTTTGTCCTCCTTCAGCACCATCAACTGCAGTTTTTTCGAACTTGGGGCGGAACTCACTCAACAAGCTTTCAGTCCGGCACCATGTTTGGATTGGAGCCACTGACTTGACGGTTGGCAGGACCTATAGACTACTACAATAGAGATGGATTTAGAGCACCCAGGTATAGGGTCGGTTTACAGTTAGCACGGGTGCACGTTGGATGCACGTCTGCACTGCTAAGACTTCAAATTTTATCGCTTGGTTGGTAGTAATTCGCGGAGACTAAACCCCCAATAGAAGATGGTCGTGTACAGGTAGTTAAGACTTGATTTGAAATGCGCAAAAAGAAACCGACCATGAGAGAGGAGGAAAGCAAAAAATCATCATCAATCTTGAAAATTGTTTTCTCATGCCTAAATGAAAGCCACCAAGGACCGCGTTTTGTGGTTGAAATTTCGAATGGAAATTCGGAGATAGTCCCGTATTTTACACTACTTCTGATGATGACCTTTCCATCTGTTTTCAGGCTTGTGATCATAATTTGTTTAAATGGTGACAATCGCATATTACTTACAATTCAGTTCGCGCATAAATAAATTACAGATTTTTGTGTGACTTTATATGAGCCGGGAATACCGAATTACATAAATTTAGTCAAGTTCACCCTTCTAATTTGGAGACCTTTTGCTTTACTGTCGGTTTGCTTTGGAATTGTCTAAGCTGCGTGCCAGCTGACAAACTAGTCATTTAAGTGCGTTATTAAAAGCTGTCCGACAACTCAGTGGACACAATCCATAGCTGAACTGATAAAAAACTAATTAATCGATTCGAGTTTTCGAAAACAAACCCAAAAATTGATTGGTTAGGGCTGGACTTGAACCACACCATGAAAGCTTTACATAAGAGTTGGAAACATGGACATGAAACAAGTGATTCGCATCGGAGAGCATGATACAACCACGTAGGCTGCTTTCCAAAGATAGTATGTCGGAACAAAGCAGACTGTACGACTTTTAGAATCAAGTGCAGCTTGTTTTTAGACACGAGACTAACTTACTTGTTAATTTTCCTCTTAAACATTTTGCCTTCCGCAGAAGGTGTTACAAAACGAGAAAAACAAGGTTTTGTTTCCACGGTATTGGAAACCATTGGTTGGAATGAGTAGTGTTTTCCGCGAATAATGTTTTATCCAGGTCAGGGATCTTGATTCTTCACTGATCTGGTTTGGAACAATAAAATTCCAGTTAAGTTGGATGGCGATGTTTCGGAATGCACTCTCCCAGACGGGCTTTTTCGTTTGCCTAAGGGCATAGCCAGTTAGGAATTTTGATGGACCAGTGGCCAATTTATTTTTAATGGCATGGTAACTTATTTGGGCTTCAGCGCCTCCTGGTCTTCCAACCGCTGGAGTCAGGGTGTGTTTTGTTGATGTTTCCCGTACCACGTACATATCATCCAAAGCACACATGCGTTAGATTGCTATCATGTGTTCTCAAGTTGTCACATCCCTTACATTTAACGGAAAGCTGATTGAAGCTCTCATCAGCTGCAACACTTTCATGCTTACAGATCCAGCGTAGGAAATCAGCAAAGCTGATTGCTGATTGGGTAGGACCGCTGACTGACAACGAGTCAGCGATCGTTAGAACCGGGTTTCTGAGTTCTGGCGCTCCGCAATAAGGAGGGCTAGCGCGGTTCATGAGACACAGTAGTACATGTGGCAACACTTATCGCCGATTCGGTTTTCAATACTTCATCAGATGGGATGATACTTACTGTCAAAGCTCGGTTTACGTGCCCGTACACGCGAAACTCTCGGCATTACGTCCTTGCTGCATTAGCATTCAATGGTTTAGGCAATGGAAATGTGGCAGTCTAAGGACGCAAAATTCACTCTTTAAGTCGTTAGTCTGACAGTATAAGACTGGACTGACGTCAACGGTACTGCAGACATTAACGCTTTTTCTTTGATATACTAGAATTCTATATTGTGAAGTCCTGATGAAATTAAGTCTTCCATGTGCATCGCATATCATTTTCTGCTAACTAACAGTTGGATTAGCAGACGATTCTCGGGAGTGAATTTACACGGGATTACGTTACATCGAGTACCACTTTAAAAACCACTCACATGAGTAAAAAATGCGATCATTCAGAACATCTTAAGATATGTCCACAGAGTAGAAAAAACAAACATCTGAAGGATCCAGTTCTTAATAGATGGTTCATCATTCATTCAGAATGCCTTTTAAAAATTATATACATGTTTTCCAATTGCATATAAAACAAGGTTGAAAGCAAAGTTAGGGACGAACTCTACAGAGGAACTCATTTATCTGCCCGGGTAGCACGATCGTCGCCGGAAATCACATGACCACTGCCTAAGATTCAAGCGCGTTGGCGATAAACCAACATATTTATTAAACTCAGAGGGTTTCCAGCACTGTAGTTAAATAAACGGTAACACAAGGGTCTCATATTACAGGCGGCAAGCTTATAAACAAGCCGCTCTTCGATACTATTAAAGCGTAAAAGATATTTCCATGCACTTTTGAAAAAAGAGACTTTCATAAGAAACTGTTTTTTCGTCATCATTTCGCATTTTTCAATGGAGATTTATTCTCTTAGCTGCATTCGAAAGAATTCTTTCCGCCTTTCTTCCCAGTATTATATTTTGCATACGGATGGGCGCAAAACATTTGCCCGGAAGCACACGACTGGTTTCGCAGTTATTGCCACTCTTGACGTATGCGTACTAGGTACTCTCCTATCTAAACTTCCCTATACTAGTGCTTTTCCACCTTAGTTTCTCAGTAGAATCTCATTTCAGTCGTTAAGAGAGTGAATAGTTAGCCTTGCCTGACCAACGAAAATCCTCCCGCCAATCACCATGTGATTCTTAAATGGACTTATCATCCACTCACGCTCCTACCGATTCAAATTAGATTCCTATGATAATTCTTTCCGTCTTCTTGAGCCAATGTTCGCTTGCTGTTGTCCTTTCTCTTCTACTATTTGAAAAATTTCACCTCGGTCTAAGGGTTTTGAATTCAAGAATGTAAATGGATTTTGCGCACCATGCAATATCTGACTCTAGGCATCACTGAAGAACAAAAACAAACTCAAAAATTCACTACCGGAGGTTTTAGCCTAATCAGAATTATTGAGAAGTTTTTTCAAACAATTTGAACATCTTTGCTTAATGTATCGCCGTGTTACTGTGAATACCGAAATCCACCATTTACAGAGTCTTGGTGATGGGAGAACACCCGGAAATCAAAGCATCCGTTTGTGAAATAGCGCAGTTTTTCGTTTCCTGATGGTCACAGTAACTCCGGTAATGGAAATTGCCAAATAGGGCGACTAGTTAACCGAATTTTGTTTTATTTTCTGTCCATCATAGTTTCATAAATTAATAGAATTCATCACGCAAAAAGTGTAGAAGTGTGTTACTAGGCGAACACTCGACTTCTTTCTCGGCTCATCATTATACTAAGGATGGGACTAACTAAAAGTACCCAGTAGGATGATAATTTTCAGTTATTAAATTTAGGGTGGACAATAATAAGATCATCCATGAAATAATTATCCAGGTGATATCAAAGCTCAATTCGCGTTTAAAAAATCATGGAAGCACTGTACAGATGTTTCATCCTTGTCAAGAATATTTAGGTCCTCGGTCTGATCAACATAGCCATGCAAAGACTCCAGACAGAGATCAATTGAAACCCATTTGCACTTCATAAACAACTACTTCTGGCACAGCGACCCAACCGTAGATTATTCCAGACCCGACGATTTCAATCTTGTTCACCTTGTGCTATATTGTGTGCTTGGGAAATATTTTATGAAATCATACATTTAGTCCACATTTGTTTGCTCTTTACTGGTTCACCCAACTTCAAGTAGAAACTTTGTAGTCCGCAAGTCTTCATCCCTTGATTTTCCCGTAAACTGAAGTACGGCGTTCATGTCGACAACTGAGAAAAGTCAAATGGTTGAGGTGGATCACTGCATTCACTTACGTTTCCCTAACTTCGAAAAACGCTGAATCAGTTGTCTGAGGTAACGATTTTGAGTATATTATTTATATGACTAGCTGTGTCGGAACGAAAGAAAATCCCACCATTTCTCGTGTAGAACAAGAAACCAGCGTTCCTACACTTGCTTTCTTGATGCTTTGGCCAATGCCGATAGTTTGGGTTTTGTGTTTATCAATGTTATAATACGTCGAAAATTGAACTGTGTTCTGACGTACTTAGTAAATCTTGACACTCAGCCTTAGCCACTTGAAACACGTCTGCTCTCTACCCCATTATTTTAGAAATACTTTGGTCCGGAAAAGCTGGTTGCTTGTGTGATATTTGGTCTCCCGTTTCGATTTGTAAATTCTACGCACGGAGTTTCGGTACAGCAAAAGCTCCCAGACGCAAACGCACAGTGCTCGGTCGTGTTATCATGGGCTTCAGTTGCAACACGAATCTGCTGCATGATGAATAGTTACGTGAATAATCGACTGTCGCAGTTGGAAGTCGCTTCAAGTCTCATGCCAAAAGCTGCATATTAAATGCAAGGGTCCTGTTTGGTTGCCATGGTCTGATTTGCGCATCAGTTTTAAACGGTTCCGTTTTCCTTTAAAATCATCGAAAAATCAAGCTTCCATGTGTCAGTGCTGGATAAAGTCATTGAGTTGACAACTATTTGCCAGGGAGTGTTGTGCTCTGTTTTCGATTGTCGCTGTACAAAATTGATAACCTAAAAGTAAAGTAATTGGCTGAGAATGGTTGAAGGAAATTAAGCCAACAAAAAAAAGAATCCTGTAGATAATAAATGTGAGTTAAATCAAAATTTTTCCAGTTGGGAACCCCTCGGGTAGACATTCAACAACTGTCAACAAGTCGCAAGTAAACAAATTCGATTTGTTTGCACCTGGTGAACCTTTTGCTCCTCTTCACTTGACGTTTAGCATATGGCCAACTTAACAAGCTAAGCCTTGCAGTAACAGGCAGCAAGACAGTCTGCAGATGTAGTCCATCGACTATCGTCTCACTTTCAAAACGATTCTCAGCACTACTGGTCAACTTTAAAAGCACTGGGCGTCAACGCGCGTAGAACCCTGGATGTCTGTCCTTGAACTGCATAGAAGGTTTGAGTCAAGATAAAACGGACAGGTGATCCAAATTTTCAAGGTTATTAGCATCGGTCGGTTATCGTATCAAATAGCTATGCCCCGAAATCAAAGGAAGCTTTACTGTCTCGTGTTAGCGCAATTAGTGACTTTTTAACAGATGCAAACACGTATCTGTCTACAAACGAATGAGGGCTAATAACACGGTTAGTTATATTACTTCTTGCCTCACTTGCAGAATGCGACATATAAGTACATACAAGTGTACTCATATGTATATGCGTATGTATATTCCCTAGCAGCCCTAAATTTCAGCTTAATTTAGGGTTAACTCAGTTAGCACCAATGCGGAGAAGTTTTCAGAATTATTTTATACCTCAACAATGGAAAAACCGACATTCACATGAACAGAATATTCCAACCATTTTCAAGAAACGATATCAAAAAATGTCCTTGGTAGAAACACGAGCTGCCATTGAACGTGCGATTTTTTACATCAGACAAATCCCTGTCTTTCTTCATCTCGGTGGAGTCTAATTGTCCGCCCACGTACCCTAAGTCGCATCCTGACACGGATTTGTTCAGACACACACACACACATTTCTCAGACCTTGGATGGATTGGCACTATTACTGACACGGTCCGCAAAAATGGAACAATGCCTTTGGGAAATCGTCTGGGTCATGTCAACCATCCGGCCTATTGGAGACAAAAACGAGAATTGGTTTGCATTTTTTCCGCTTCTCCATGCCAAGCAATTTAGGGTATGCATGAAATCAACTTAGACCGAAATAGTATTTATGAATGTGAACGGTTAATTAAAGAAATACTATTCACCACTGAACTTTGAAGTGTCTCCACCTCCCCGTTCTAGGCTTGAGATCGCAACGTCGCACACACCTTTCTGGGTTAGTTATTCAGGATTTTGTCATGGATGTCTGAAAAAGACTTCATTTATATACGGGTTGTTCAAAGGTATATCTTGATACCACCTAGTGTGATATTCGTGACCGCTTATACATTCTTAGTTGTATTATTGCGTCGGCATCCACTGACACCAACCGCAAAATGATGTAACTAATAAATACTACAATGATACGATGCATAATTATATGATACTTTTATTGTATACGTTGTTGCGCTGGTGTTCGTTTTCTTATATCGTGCAGACCCAAAATCAGATATTCAAACTGTCAAATGAAGTGTGACATTTAATATTTGTGGTCTATAACTAATTACTTCGGTTGTCACACTTTGATATTAGCTGTTATCGATATTAACTTTTCGGGGTTTTGAGGTTGAAGATTGTGGATTCTATTCGCTTTAGATTAGACACCTCTTTTTTGGTAAACATTAACCTGCTATATCATTCTGCATCAAATCTTTTGCAAAAGAAGCTAACAATCATTAGGGTTCATGAAGACATTCATTACGTGGCATCAGCCGTGGGAGCGTCATAGAGCTGTTCCTTCTTTGTCATCAGTACTACAAATCCACCCCGCCCAAAGCGGGTACACGAACCAGAGACAAGCAATTTTAAGTCGAACTCCGTAAATATCACGGTACCGAGCGGATTATTGAAGGTTTCGTTGAACTTCGTCATACGATCATGTTGCACCAATCCGTTTTTGATATGCTGTATGACAGGAACTCGTGGCCGTGCAAACCATTAACGGATAGGTGCAACCGGATTATGTGACGAAGTTCAGCAAGACTGTTGACAGCATACCCGGCAACTTGAAGACGAAGACGTCCGACTCACAGTCGTTCGTCCCGGATCTACGTCCCGCTTTGGGTGCGATGGGCTTGGAGTGTTGATGATTCCCATCAAGAATGAAGCAGGTGTGCACTGTTCCCATGGTTTATTAATGGCAAGCTGACTGTTGTTGCAGCATGGCGAATAATTTCTTCGAACTTTTAATGATATGCTACTAGCAGTTACCGGGGTTATTGGCGAAATGTTGGTCGCACAGCAAAAGAAAGTTAATCAGAACTGGTCCAAATCTTTGGTACCAAACTGAGATCACTTTACCCTTCAACGTTATCCGTGAACCTCAAAGTTTTGCTTCTAACCAATTCGATAGTCTATTTGTAGTGGCTATTTTGCTTTGACGGTATGCCTTCAAAACAGATTCTGTGATAACTCTCGGGCTGGACTCAATGAAATCCACCACTTCTTTCTTTCTAATCGCCTACTTCATTAGTTAGTCATAAGCAAGGTATAATATTTGGGCACGGTTTGTTGGCCAATATGAAGCTTTCAGGTGGAGAAATGACCGACTGGCGAAGGGATTTGGACTTGTAGTACGTCACAATCCTGACTGTGCCATCAACAACGGTCAATTTGGCAATGCCTTTGTAAACTAAAAGCACAATGAACTTAACCGATTTTCAATGTGCGGTTAGGGTAGACAAAGGTAACTTATGCACAGAATAGTTAGGTCAATTAAATGTTGGATTTTTACTGCAAAAATTCTTGATATGCGAAGATACCTCGCTAACAACGTTCTATTTTCCTCTATCGTTTCCCATAACAAACATCGGAGTTGTCTGCCTGCGAAATTTGGACTAGATTCAGACCGAGGTATTTAGACGAAGTTTTATCTAATTCCTTACTTATGCGACTGCTCTAAAACGATTAGGGTAATGGGCTGATCTAGCTCTAAGAATGCATAAGAGAATATTCGTAAGGTCCGTAAAAAACTATCAGTTACGTTTTTAATACAGTGATTTGCTTTAGTCTTATTTTTGTTGCAACTATGTGAAGTCGCATTACTACTCTATTCTAGAAGGCAGCCTTTAGTAACTGCACCTGTTTGCATGTATTATGTTGAAGCACCCTGGAAAGACATAAGGAAGGTGTACAACAGCAACGAAATTGAATCCTTTTCACAAAATCATTACCATCTTCAATGATACCAGGCCTTTCTAAGTGGCCTTGCTGCTTCCTACTTAAGTATCCAGCATAACTTCTGCGCATTGCTTACCTTAAGGAGAATTTTCCTAAACCGAGGTAGTTCCATGAATTTTATCCTTTTTGACATTTGGTTAGAAATCGAGTTAAACATTTGCTTCTGTGGGTTTATGGCCATGCAAGAAAGCATTACATGTTGCATAGAGCTGCTCTCAAATATCACCCATTGGACAGAATGCCTATAAAGCCCATTTTGTTTGGCACTGCATGGTCTGTTTTTAGAAAAGTTGATGGCATAGTTCATTTGATTTCCAAAAATGAAGATGAATATGTTGGCAGCATTTTCCAGCAAGAAAGTTAGTTACTTGTTGATATCTATGATAATACAATTCATCTTGGTGGAAACAAGTTTTCCGGGGTCAGCCGCTCAATGAAACTGAGAAGCGGAATGGCTCAGTAATGAAGTGATTATAATTCATATAAATGGGTCCGATGACGGATAGGAATGTAGGGTGTTTTGAGTAAAATTTCTGAATTACGTGCTATAATGTCTTTATTGGGTAATAATGATTATGTCTGCAACTGTTGTTAATTTTTATCCATAAAGTGGCCGTATATGATAACTCAGATGAAATTGATGATGGAGTCAAAACCTCTGGACGTTATAGTGGGGCACACTGCAATTTAAAAGTCAAGTTTGCAAGGCTGTCGTAGTTTCAATCAGAAATGCCGGCTCTTATTGGTACACAAAGCGAACACAATTGAATCAGTGACGTGCCATCGATCATTGCTTTGAAACGTTATAAGGTAGACTTGAAATTTCATATGAGCCATTATTTCAGAGTCAACTGACCCAAAAACGTAAGGAGTCCTGTAACTAACCTTGAAAACGCGAAACATGTCAACAATGATAGCTGTAGCACTTGATAGGATCATGCACGAATTGTCTTTATTGCATGCCGTACATATGTTGAGTAACTCGTAAGTGGTAAGTACATTCACTTCGAGCTTGAAGAATGTATGAAGCGAGCCTTAGATAGCTAATCTACTACTGACCTAGATTTTGTGAAGCTACAGTTTCCTGTGGATGGCTTTCCCCTATCAAAAATGCACTGCACCAACTGTGATTTACTTAGGGTCGAATAACCACTCCACGGTTGTACTAGGTTGTTCTGTAGTGTGTTTTAGGCTACAAATGTTCATGAATTCCTGAATGACACTGTCACCGTGTTAATAAATGTTACGCAACTCTACCGCGATGGCCAGACAGCGAGGTGTTTGATGCACCGGCCAGCAGTTTAATCAACACAAGTAAAGAAGCACGAATCTGCTTTCTTTGTAGGAATACTGGTGCACCACAAATCGAGTGGGTGATTATTTGTGGTAATTCAAGATGTATGAGCACTGACAAAGTGTTCCGCTCATTGAAGCAGGATCAACACCACATCGGTGATTCTCGGCTTAAGAAGCTCCACGCGGATATGATAACCACTGTCCATTTACTGCAATCATACTATATGCCTAGAATTAACGGGAAGGTAAAACCAGTATGTAGGACTCCCAGTTCTATGAAACCAATTTCCAATGGTTGTCATCACATCCCCGTACGAAGTGACCGGGTAACTGTAATGAGTCTACATACAAATCAAGTATTGTCAGCCAGTAGAGCTTTATCGTAGCCTACTTAGAAAACTAGCCCACATACCGTGCGATAAGTGGTCGCGCAGTTTAGACTTGCTATAAGCACTGTTGGATGGACTATATTCCACCGACCGGAATTTCTCATATTTTGTATATGAACGCACAGTTTCTAAATAGACTGGTATGCATGTGTTCTCCAACTGTTGTGGGTTTCTCCTCGTCTGCAGTTGTTTAGCTTGGATCTGAATCAGTCCATTGAGTGTCGATAATCTTGCCCGCTTCGTTACTGCTATTGACAGAATTCCGTACAACGATTTAAAGTACAATTGCTAAACACTAACTCAAATTAGCAAGTGCATTGCATGTGACTTTTAGTGCCTAAGTCAGTCTTTCAATGAGATGGACATCTTGAGGATTCTAAAATCCTAGTGGTTACGTATCTCCTAAATAGTGGCATCTAAACTGTTCAGAATTCATAGAGAATGACGCGTAGACAGTTGTACGAAGTTCGTCCCGATAAGGGGAACATGAACCAATGTTTAGTGCTCACTGCTAGATTCATCTGCTCTTCGACGTTTATCCCTTAGGACTAACTGGAATGTTTTACACTTCCCCGTGCGAATCATTCACATAAGTGATACGACACCCAAAGACTTTGAAGCACAGTTTCCGAGCCAGTACTTCGGCTATTAATGTAACTTGCTTCCAATCCGAAAACACTGCTGGCGACACAAAATCCAATCGTACTGGGGTCTTCTACGGTCAGCGCCCAAGACGTTCGTTGAGGAAATCCGTCACACGGATCGGCGGGTTGTTGATACTATTTTGGTTACAAATCATCCGTCAGTGATAAAGGGCATATGAAGGGAACCATTTGCTTGTCCTTTCGTTAATACGACGGAAGAAATTCTTAGAAAACTCCGCAATGTCATCTCATAATTTCATTTAGAGGTGCAAACTTGTATGGTACACTCCAAAGAAGTTAACAGTGAATGTTGACCTGCGCAATTGCATACTTCTAACTGAGAATGATTCCTAGGCTTTGAATCTTGTTATACATAACTGGAACATAATACAAGAACTACGTACAAATACGTTTTTGCTACTAAATGCTTCTGTACTTTCAGTCAGAAATTTTCTGGTTCCTACCCAGAAGAAGTTTAACTTACAACGGTTGATGTTTATCCAGTCATTTTTCGGATGTTTGTCCTAGTTGAGTTCACAAACGATAGGACGATTGCCACTGTTCATCACTCTTGGTGAAGTCACGACATTTGGGCGAAGTGGAAAAAGATGTCATCGACTAAACTGACTAGAATGACAAAGGGTAGTTAACATCCAGCTTCATTTGCAATAGGCCACGTTGGCTGTTCACATTGTGGTATGCTATTTTCCGGCTAGATTCCCTCCAGAAACATACTCCTATATCTACATGTGTGACATATGCATGAAGAAATGTCCAATTTGCCGTCTATGGATGGAGCCAGGAAGCTGTACCTATAAGACAAACCATATCATAATGAATACCGAAACGATATTTTACGGATTCTATTGCAGACTAAAAAAGCACCCACAGCAGCACAGCTGATATTTTAATTGAATTCCCACCACCAATAATTTTCTTGAATTAAAAAATGAAGGAACAGAATTTAATGTTGCCCGTGAGGTGACAAAGTTGTTTACCCAATAAAAGTACTATAAGTTTAGGTCTGGCGTTGACAGTTGGTTGGATGTGAATCCAAGTCCGTCGAATACATCGTCGCGAATGAAAGGTATAATTTATTAGTGATGCTGAAACCATAACTAACGAAAGAGAACGGGAATTACGTCTATCATTGACATGAAAAATGTTATTTCTGGCTTTGTGGTAATCGTGTTGCAAAACGGACAGGCCTGGGTGATGTATGGTCATTTTATTTTCTATCCTTGTTGGGAAGGCTGATAGTCTCCCCCGGAAAGTAGCGAAAAAATTAGAAGGAGAAACATTATAATGTTACAAAATTGCTGGTGCTCACCGGAACTAGATCTTAGTACCCATACCTTTAAACGTGAAAAAGATGCGATGAATTGGAACTGCTTGTGGGGAAGTTAGAAGATAAATATACGTACAGTCATTTAGCAGTTGTACATAACTACACATACACTGGCAATAATGTCAGTTACAGTATCTTATTATTATGAGTGGAAATTTACCTAGCAAATTCAGCCATACGGTATTCCCTGACTCCATCCGCGACCACGTCACGTGGCGAGGTATCAGCGGGCTACAGTCCTTGACGGACACCAAACCTAGGTCGTCTTTTTTAGCAAATGTCCATATAAGCAATGATTCATCCTGCTCCCCAAAGATGCCAACTTGAACAAGAATTTCCAAATGTAACGGCAAGGCAAAAATTCGGTGCTGACTACAAAGGACCAGGATAGTCAATCCTCAGTATAAGGAATCTAGCGTCAAAATGCGGTCACGTGAACTACGTAGTTTGCAGTGTCAAGTGTGGACAACGCAAGCTTATATACCCATTGCTGGGGCATATGGGTTTGAACGTCAGTCCATATAAGACTAAGAAGGATTCCTGAATACTTTCAAAAAGAGCTGAGGAACAGATAGGTGGTAGATATCCATCAGATCATTTTTGGGAATCGGTCTTGTTCTAACACATTTCCAACAGTGGGGGCCGGTTTCGGTTGAAACACGATTATTAAAATAGTTAGGTAATGAAGCCACAAAGCAAGGCTTACAAAGCCAATGGGTTACACAAGACCTAGTGCTTTTAACTTTAAGCAAAGTTATCGAAATTGAATATTCCAAAACTGAGAACAACAAATGAAAAGAGGGAGTTGGGGGCTGGCCTGAGCTTTTGCAGTAGTGACGGTTTTTTATGACCGAACTAAATATTGGTTTCGTGAAGCACAGTTGTTTTGAGAATTTCCAAATCTTGCAGGAGTTCTTAATAAGAAGATGGGTATCCATGTGCAAGTGTACTCAGATATCTGATCACAACTTTGATAGCGGTAGTAAAATTCCAAGCGATGCACCGCAAACCGTTCTTTCATATGTTTTTTGGATTGACCTAACCAATTTAAGGAATCAGACAAAAATATGTTAGATCGAAAATATCCCTCAACGAGGCAGTAGTTATGACCCGATTTGTTGGTCACTTCTAATGACTCGTCAATAGAACTTGTTCAGAAACGGAGGTACTGATAAAATAATTAAACTGCCAGCATCATTGCGACTGGTAATTAAACCTCTGCAATTGCACTTAATTGAAGGAAGAAAGTGACATGCAGTGTGACAAGACTCCAGTTGCATTCGTTGGTTCGGCGTACTCCTGATGAACACCGTCATGGGGTCGGTTGGATCACAGATATGATTCCCTGTCTCTCAAAAGGCCATATGCTTTTTAAGGTCATCAGTCTTGCCATTAGCTGGCCCACAATAACGACACTGGTCCAGCCTCGCGTTTGGGAATTTGTACACATTTGTATTTGCAAGGGATCTGCCTACACTGGTGTTCGCGTCTCGCTGGAAATGGGTGCAGTCCTCACCCCATCAAAATGCAGGTAGAAAAAATGTCTGAACGAAAATATGTTCAGTTACGAGAGATTGTATGGAATGTCAGTCACGATCTACTCCAGATTGGTAGAGATTCGGGAACAATCTGATTCCCATAGATATTTATGCAGCGCGATACAGAGACCGAAGGTGGAACTTGTCCAAGCCCCAAGTAGTTTAGGGGAAGACCAGTGTTCGTTGGATGGGAAAGCGCCGAAAGAATTCTCTGCGCAACGTTTTCACAAGCTGGCTGCTGCGTATCGCACCGTTTGCCCATTATTCTTCTCGCTAGTAAGACAGGTGTGCCACTGGTAATTGACAGACCCTGGCGAGAGATTTTTGAAGTCTTTCTCCAGTAATAAAATGCAGAAGTGACAGTGCACCACCTTCACATGTTAAACGACGGTCTACCAATTTCCTCTATAAATCTGAAAATCTGAGATGAGCATCTGAAGTTTTTAGCTATATTAATTCCCAAGCACTTGACGGAATCCACCTTAATGAGTAGTTCTGTGATAATGAAAGAAGGTCAGACTAGCAAGCAGACCTCGAAATAGTAAAGGAACATTCCAACTCCTTTTGACAAATTAAAATTAAATCCGGAACAAAGTGAAAAGTTGCAAATGAAAGACAAACTGAAGGAAAAACTGAAGATACAGTTCAGTCGGTCTGGCACATAAGTCATCTGGGTTGTTCAGTGACAAGCGCAAAATAAGAGCACTCATGGGCTATTAACTATTAGAACGGCAACCTTATTTGTTACAGCCGGAAATTACCATGTAGATGAAAATCCGTTTAAGAGGACTTACTTTCTCATTAGAGCAAATTATTTGTTATGCGCTGGGGTTTTCCAATAAATGTGTTTTGATTTAATGTCCCCTGTTAGTAGTATCATGTAAACTTTACTACAAGCACTGAATTCCGCCAGACTATTTCACCATTGCCTCAGCCAACTCGCCTGATAGTATCGACCCGATGGATGTTTCTCATACCTCTTTGCATATTATTGGTTAATTCTCCTAACTTCATGTCACCCATGAACTTTGGAATTCTGATGCTACGGATTCTGCCCAAAGCCATTTGCCTCGGAAAATCTGTGAATATTGACGTCCAATGATGCCATAGTTTCGTTTGTTCTTCACTCCATATTCTTTGATATGCTGCAGTAACGTGTAGTCCTCCTAGTGCCCATGTGGTCTTTTGGTAGGAATGAACATAGAAGATGGGAAAGACACTTGGATGGTTCGCAATTTGGTGCTGATTTTGGTGCTAGGACGGCCCTAAAAAGCATCTCCGGAATGCGAACTTTATGAAGTCAATAAATCCCACGAGCTGGCCTATCTCTTCCTCTGATTCGTGCTTCTTCAGAGTCTTTTTTTCTGTTGATTTTCCCCTATTTTTATTACATTTATTGTGGCAGGGTGATAGACCCCGCTGTCACCGGATAATCGTCACTCCTTGTTTTGATATTCGGTGTTATCGAGCACTGGTACTCCTTTGCGCTTGTCCGTAGAAAAACATTTAACGGTTTTTGGATTTCTTGTACAGTATTCCGTTCACTATCAGCTAGGTGATACTTTCATCTAGGCTCTGTGAGTTGTCGATAGAATTTCGACCGCATAACCTGGGGGGTGGGTTGTCCCTGGTAAGTGCGTAATGCAGTAGTTTGGACCCAGCGTAAGGAATGAATTAGATAAGTTTGGTGTTGGTGTTGGGCATTATTAAACCTTTCATTAATACAGACATCCTAGTTGGCGGCACCTGGTGTTTAAAAAATTTTAAATCGGTCCGGCGTATTAGGATTTTGTTTGATTGAAGGCAACATTACTTTATAGGTCTGGCTGTGAGCTTTTGAGGGTTTATGTTCGGTGTGACTTCGATAGTACTTCATCATTATAGCCATCCAGCTACTTAAATAGTAAAACATTACCAAGGAGGCTAAAATTCTAGGCCAAGGCATGATAAGTAAGGGCTGTTAATCCGCTACGTGCGCCCTGAAAGGTTACCATTAGTCAGAAAAGCTCGCATGTCCCCTACCTGTTTCAAGTTGAGAACCGATGGAAAAGATTTGGGTGAAGTCCTGACTGCACCGAAGTAAATCTCACGGGACTAGTTGGACTGTTTCAAACATGCGATCTTTTACCGGATAAATTTTTAGCACTCTCTTTAAAAAAATGTTATTTCCTTAAAGTGATCTACTGAGAATAATTTGAAGAAGATCCTTTCAATATAACTTGAAATTTCATCTCTAAGTGTTTAAATTAAGTCAGGGTTGAAAGATGGAGAGAGTTCAAATTTCATCATCATCTGAAGGTTTTTCGTCCAGCTGCACTGAACAGAGCAAGTGCGTAGGAGGCCAACTGGATCACTAAAAGTTGAATAGAAAAATTAAAACCTGGGGATTTTTTCAGTCAAAATTTATTGCGAATTTGAGTAGACGTCACAAGTAGGCAATGGAGCGAGACTAGGGAACGACGCAAAACCTCAACATAATCGCACGATATTTTTGGATTGCACAACGGTTTGCATTTGTTGGGCCATCCAGAGGAGAAACCAGATACTCCTTGACGCGAACTAGAATTGGGGAATCGAATCTTACTGAATTTATCTTTTTGGATTGGTAAATATTGTACGCAGATTCTCTTGAAATTTTCCTCGAAAATTTTTAGTGCCCTTGACACCACAAGTCCAACAATGTTTGCATGATATCCCTGGGTAATTTTGGGTTGGAAAATTTCAGACGATTCGTTACGATCACGAGGACTAAACAACAAAACTTGCTGTATGAACAAACTGCTGAACATTGGACCAAACCTCTGGTGAAATGAATGGTAATTACCACATATAACGGCGTCAGTCGTATTATGGATTGTCGTTTCACAGGTTACCTTTAATGGTCATTTCGCAAAGAGTAGGCAAGTGGGTGGTTCGCACGTCTATTACGCGCATGTTTGCTGCCAACACAGCTTTTCTTGTTGAGCAACACTTTTGACAAAGTCGCTGTTGCTTCATCAGTCGACTGCTTCTGATTGGTTCCTGCTGCTAGGTCGATTATCCTCTTTATTTTTTGTGGTCATACTCTCCTCTGCAGCACATGGCACGGTTCGCATATAACATGCAGGAAGGCGCAATTTGACTGTACATGGAACTCACAATTTCGAATGCACCTACTAGTGCGTTTTGCGACTAGAGAATCCCCAACCTGGTTTACTTCATCTCTTCGGGCTTGGCTAGGCCACGTCTGTCCTGTTTGCCATGTCAATGAAAAATGCAAATGAGAATCAAATTCAGGTGTATTTAGCAGGGCCATAGTGACTGACATAGAAATTTGAGGGTTATTCGCCATTATCTACCGCAGTCACGCCGTCAGTTAGGTTCCCTTCAGGTGTAGAGTTCTACATCTGCCAGAAAACTGCAGGAGTTGCGTAGGTACAGCAAAGACCACCGAAGGATGAATATACGTCAGTAGAAATTTAACACTTACACGTTTACACTTCTTCAGTTTACTTTTTGCTACGAATCACACTATTAAATTTGAATCAGTAGTAGGAGTATGATTATCATTTCCTTGTCGGGATAAATTCAGACATCACTCCGTGAATGGGTATTCCACCCCAATCGCGAAATTGTTTGGGTCATATGTAACTGACGCTGTGGCTGTTTGGAAACACGCTACCAAAGCCCTGACTTCAACAAGGATAGCTAATGGCAGGTGCATGAGCATCAGCAGAGAATACACAAGACGTGCACATTGTGTTGATTGAATCTCTTCGGAAAATGTGAGACATGGAAAAGACGAGAAGAAAGCGTTTTTCACTATTCAGCAATGTGTGTGTCTGGCTGTTTTAAAAACAAAATAGTGGACATGTCCAAAAAATCAGGTTGTTGTTGGGCATACCTACTAATAACAAACGCCAGCGCTGAGCGGCGGCTAAGTTGGTTCTCCTTACTCTCTAATGTCCAGTCTCATGCGTACTAGTTACGGTCTGCCACAGTAATTCGTGAAGGAATCTGCAATTGGCAATCTTTCCCATGCGATCAAAGAATTTATCAGAGTGCAAAAACTCACTAAAACATTGCAGTCAAATAATGTTTGAAAATCTGTTTTCATGGCAAATGAGCTGTTTTCCGCCGTTCATTTCCTCAAACGGGTGATTGAAGATTTAAAAAATGCTATGAGAAACAAAAATAAGTTTACAAGTTAAATATACCACCGACAGCTTTGAACAGCGAGCTTTAAAAAAATTATAGAGGGGAAAACATTTTGGAAGGATAATATATTAAGACGAATCAAGACTTAGCAATGCAGTTGTTGAAGGGCAGTTGTTAACGCGGAGCAACGAGGGACTACCATTTGTAAATGCTCACTGATTTATAGGTTACCCTTTACGACGTCCATGATCTTGGGACTTGCAGGTACTTGTAATTGATCTTATTAAGTGTTTCCCGAAAATCCATCGGTTCAACAAATCCTTCGTTGGTACCGATGCCTAGATGTACAGAATCCATAAACATGTCTGACCACGGACACAGCACCGGATAGCACGGAGTTCCTCGTCTAGTAAACAATTTACTATCCTCACTGTTCGTTCTGACTTGTGTTCCAGTTGATTCGTGCTGACGAAAATTAAGTCTGAACCATACCGCTTCAAAAGCTGTCGCCGAGGTGATATCAATCCAAAATTGCATCTTCTATATCACCCGGACCAACTACGGGCCCACATTTTCGTTCCTGAACTACCAAACAGAACTGCCAGTATGTATAAGTCAAGCTGTGTTTCGCTTAATCTATCGTATGCGTTTTGGTTTTGCTTTTTGTCGCAACCTCACGGCCCCCTACTAGATTCTTTTCAAATGCATTCTTTTTATCATTTTTACGAGTTGAGAAATATGTTAACCTACTTGTCTGCGACCTTAGACACAGCCATGAGTGTAACGTGAGCATTCCATTATGAGCCTTTCAACCAGGAAGTCTGATTCATTTGAAAAAGACGAGCATCTGACTAGCTCGTGGCAGATATGAACAACCCCAAGAGGGGCAGGTGGCGGTGAATCGCCTTCAAAACATTCCCATCGTGAACTGCTTTTAAAGTTTATTAATCCTACTCACATTTCTTCGAAATCCGCAAATTATTTTCCATATTCTAAGCAATCGCATAGGACAGGGAAATAAACTGGAAAATGTAATTAACTTAACCTGATTTGATTTTGTCCTTTGGAATTATTGCGAGCTGGGTGTATTATGGTCGCTCCATTAAAGCAGTATGAATAACAGAAGCCCTGCGTGCCAAGAACACTACGCAGCGCAGATATCTTTGCAGTATGCTGTAATGTCATCCTTAATAGAAATTTTACTGAGGTCATTTGATCAGATTATAGTGAGTTGGCTGTGCACCACCATCTGGATTGTGGTTGTGAGTTTTGACATTGACTAATATGCTTACTGGGCTCCGGCCCATGAGATCAGCTGTCTTAACGCGGTTCTCGTATTACGTTTGCTTGTCTTTAACCGTTATGACCACTTGTACGTCACTCTTACTCCGCACGGTAAGATTGTAATACTGACAACCCATACACTCAACTAGTACAACGAAAATTATATGCTTAACAAGAGCCTGCGAGCGAAGCGTGCGCAAGAAAAGTCAGGTGGCCACCGAGCTGGATGGTCACTGTTCGATTAAGCAAACGATACGGAAGAACAAATCAACGTTACTCTACGGCTTCAAATTTTCTTTTCGTTTTCCATATTTCAGGAGGCTTGGAACTCCTTCTCTAATGAGTCCTGACCCAGTGCATCTTACAAGGCGATAAGTGTAACGCGATCTCCACTAGTCGCCATATTGGTTTGGTTGTGCAAGTGTTGATGCTGGCTTACGTGCTTAGTGCACTTCGGCTCACTTTGGTTTATCTATTTCTGTTCTTTTCAGGTCAGTCCGGCTACCCTGGTGTATACTATGCTAGATGGAGGCATTCCGGATTAAGTGAGTAACCTTTCGGGTTGGATATTTTTTCATTTTTGTTCCCACTGATTGTTTTTCTTTAGATTTGTCAAAGTACTATTGTTATTAGTGCCACTGTCTATGTATTAAAGGTTCTATTCGTTATCTGTGACGTCAGTATGCTGCTGCAAGTGCATATTTAGTGTGCGTTCTCCGAAGCCAAACTCCGCAGATCTGGAATGAAGTGATAAGCAGGTCAAAATAAATTATTTCTTTTTGGTTGAATTTTTGACGCTTAAATTCGATGAACATAGGCGCGAAATAGGTAAACGGATCCTTGTGGATAATCCAAGTCTGCTTCTTGGGCTTTGCAAGGACTCTAGTCCATTTTGAGCTACTCACTTCAGCCTTTCTCATTCGTGTTCTCAATTGGTCTTTCTTATAGAATGGGCAAACCATTTGAAATTGGGATTTATTTCATTGAGCCACTTCATGAACTAAAAACGCTCCCCACGCAGGTAATTTACACCATAGAGAAAGACCACATTGTCCGCGGTACATTTGCAAGTGTCTTGGCGGATATATTAGCTTGGGCTCCGATCAAGCAGCGGATTACTCGCGGAGGCTTTGTCTGGTAATATGCAGTTTTCCTTCAGAGTGCCTCAAAGGGAAGACGTGATGGTGCCTTCCGTTGGCTAAGACATCGGGAATTTCACACTGAATATTAACGCCTCCAGTTCCAGTTTTTCAGGACAAAACATTTTTCCACGTCGTCACCCATGATTAGCTCAAATCACGGGCGTTCCAAGTGCGTGAATCCTGTTTGCAATGACAGTATTTGAGAGTTACCGACGGTGCCCTGTGCATATCTGAAACTAGTAATCAAAACAGTAAATTTGCTGCTGTCAACCATGAGCGAAACTGGGTGATAGAAATGTCATGGTTAACCGCTGCCTGATCTTCTATACTAGAATCACTGTTGTGGATTAATTTTTAGCTGCGCCGTCTCCAGCAACACATGCCAGCGTTAAATGAGCCCAAATACATTGAATGGAATGTCGATTTAAACCAATCTAAACAAACCCTTTAAAGACTGAACTCATCTTGAACAAGTTGTAACAACAGATTTATCAACTGACAATAAATCATTTCTACAAGGCGGGTCCGAAGAAAAGTGAATGCGTGATGTAGTGCAGTGGTTGATGACCACTTTTTTGAAAAGGAAGCAGCATGCAAAAACTTACATCTTCCGGGAGAAAATTGCTCACACTAGTGATAGTGAAGCAGCGTTGCTTCGTTTCATTATTTTTAGACAATATCTGTCTCAAGAAATAAAAACAGCTCAATACACAAAACGTACGGGGAAAATGCGGTGATCTTTGCGAGGAAACAGTTAGGGACTGCGGGAGGAGTATGAGCCAACGTTCATCAGTGTGCGCTTCATGTACTTCTGAAAAGAAGAGGAGGCTTTCGCCTATACTGAACGCTGTTTCGTGCGCTTTATATTAAAATGTGGCTGAATTTTGTATGTGCAAATAAATACAAGTGTGTATATATGCACACATATTTATAAGTGTGCATACGTACTCCGCATTAGACACCACTGTTTATAGCTTTAATCACGGGGTAAATACCTTTTCTTGGGAGACTGTAATAATGGAAGTATTCAAATAAGTTGCTGAGTAAAATCCCAAGTGGAAATCCGTGTATGGTTTTAAAACCGATTATTCGAGGAACGCGTAGCCGAGGTGACGCGAATCCCAAGTCTACGGTGCTGAATTAAACAATCATCAAACTACAAATACTACAAACGCGAAATGCCCAACTAATATAAGAAAACAATGAGAGCCAACGGTCAACTTTCATCAAAGGCGATTACGTGGTCGCGCCAAGATCCATGCCATAAACAACTTGGCGTCTTTCAAAACGGGTGACCTGGTCAAACTAAGTGACAACATGTTACGTGCGCAAGACACGGAACTTGTTAGATATGATTGTTGGGTAAGCGGGAGGACTTCAAATGGTCATTTGCATTTCGGCTGGCCAAGGTGAAGTTGGGGATTGATGATTCTGCTGTGCTTACTGCCCTTTTAAATTCAGTACCTCCACTCATTCTTACAGTTGTAGAATCACGTTGCCAGCGGCTTCGATCCTTCCCAATCGCCTACAGTCAGCTGTTAACAATGGATGTGTGGCACCTGGAATGGAAACCTGTTAGCATTATGACCATTCCGGAGATTGTCCGTACCAGGTCACGCTCAAAAAAAATCCTAAAGCGAAGCGACCGTGAGCCATAAAATATGGATGAATGTGTTGTGTGCAACAACGTGTAATATGAGCGACCATATTGTTAGTCAAGAAAACTTCCTTAAGCGCTCTGCGGGAATAGTGAATGAGAGCTGAAAAGCGTATGGCGTTTATAAAATATTTCGTAGCTTAGCAGAAGGTAACGCCAGAATCCGCAAACAACGCTTAAGTTCAGTGCCTGTTGCTTGGGTGTTGACTTTTTAGATGTACTAGTGACCATCTTTTTACACTTAAAGTATGCATGCGATGACCAAAGAGGTAAAGTTGTCGGGGTTAATGTGCAAGGAAGTTGCGTATGCATTAAGGCGAGATGAAGGACAACACACCAAATGCTGCACAAATTGTGCCCAGTGTTTGCCTCCTTAATATCATTATCCTTCGTTCAAATGTCGTCCACCAAACCACCACCCGTGGCAACCTGGCGTAATCGGGAAAGTAACACAGCCGATGCAACGGAATGTTGAGTTTTGAGGGCTCGACGTACAGAGATGTGCGCCTGAATTCCATCTTTCCGTCTACCACCTCGGATTCTGGAAGGATGGACAAATCCTCCTCTTTTTCTCGGTCAATTTCACTTGGCTAATTTATGCAGTAGTTCCGAACCACAGGAACAACAGTAAATCAAATTACAAGCATGTTTTTCATTTGACCGCTGATTATCGTCAACCGATTTGCGGATGGTTATTGAACTATTAGCCAAAAAGGTTGTAAAGCGGATGTTTGGGCCGTGAATACTGTAGAGTACGATAGATAAAGCCGTCGAGAACAAGGTATTTTGATCGTCACAACTTCTAAACATCATTGCCGTCCTAATTGTCAAAACATGCGCCTTAAACTAAATCCTTCATATTGAAATTGACTTCACCTGGACCACCCTAGACTTGACGATTAGCAGTCGGGTTTAACGCCGACACACGGTATCGATTCAGATTTTGTATCCCGTTCCACCATAATCCGATCCAGAGGCATCGGGAAATATGCTTAAATGCGTCCTGCAGTTTTTTCGACGATGACGTCCCACTGAATTGTCTGTCTCATTTTACTTAGCTCTCCCAACCATCTCAACTGCTGCTTTCGATGTAGACATCTTGCCGGTTTGTTCTATTATTTTCTTTCTTTGCGCAACCGTTATAACGTCTTATTCGGTAATGGATATGATAAGACAAAGCTTAAGCAATCATACAAGGTCGCTGCTGATTACGGAGTCTCGTCTTAGTCAACGGTGTTTCTGACATATTCAATCGATTTATCGTCATCTTAATCCTACTAGATGTTTCAGGCGTGGTCCTTTAGCGAAGTGCTCCTATGGGCTTCTTGAACACTAACTGATCTTTTATTTTGCCACAGCCTACAGTTGCGTCGAACCTCCGACTACAGCTTGCATTAGCATCATGTTTCAAGTGCATCAACCACTGTACCACAATGATTTTATTGTCTGACAGTCCAAGTAGACCCTGTTTCCTAGATTTGGGCACATTAAACTTCATATTCTTATAACGATACTTGCCTTGCACCACACCCAGCGCTAGTTGATCCTCCCAAGACTTTTCTTCCCGTCCGTCGGCTACGTCAATTTTAAAGCCTTTCTGAAGTTTCCTCTTATTAGCAATAGAAAGCGGAGGTCAGATTATTTCTCTAATTGGGAGGACGTGAAAAATCCATGCATCGAAAAGAGATCACCCGGGGTGCGTCTTTAAGATACTTGATGGTTAGGGCAGGTAAGTGCGCTCCCAGACGATTTTGGTGGAGGCCCCGTGAACCCTTTCTGGTAGTTCTCGATTTTGAGTGGGGCCAGCGTGTACGGTCTGGCTTCTGTATTTTGGACGTGGCCGGATGAAGCTTCCGTAGGTCATCCAGCTGTTCTTTGATTTGCATGGTAAAGACATTTAGATCAGGCGAAGTACGCAGAACGTTACCTTACTGTAATCTGGCGGTGATGGGAGAAGCAATCATAACTTTTAGCCAGGAACCTAATGCTTTCTGACGATTGGCCTCGGCCAAAGTGGCAGACCTCCTGATGGAAAATTTGTGTTGATCATTTCTTCTATGGCTAGGGTGATCAATTTGAAGGCTCTTCGGGCCATTGCCCGTTGTCACTGGCCGACTAAAAATCCCCGGATTGGTTCTCTAGACGGGTAAGTTGTCCACATAAAATGCAGTTTTGGTGGGCAGCGTTTGAAGGATATCAGTGATGCATGCCAAGAAAAGGGGGGCAATCACTGAGGCTTGCGGTAGTCAGGAAATGACTGATCCCGCATGAGGTCTCCTTCCCTACCTTCACCGTAAACGGCGGGTGGGTTTGAAAGCCTTGAAAAATTTTAGCATGAGTAAAACGACGTCAGGCTTCGAAGCTTATGAGCAAGTGGAATATGAGGAAACTGTCGAAGTTCTTGACGAAGTCGATGAAGACTACATATGAGATCTGCCCGTAGCCACACGCCTTCGTAAGGCTGTCTATAAAGGTTAGCATTTTGGAAATGCATGGCCTCTCCTAAGGGAAATCACTCTAGGAGATATCTAAAACGTAGTTTGATCACAAGTGTTGGGGTAAAGCACCTTTCAGGAAGCATTCAAATACTTTGCTTCGGACGCTCGCTACAATTTTTGCTCGACGGCTGCCTTTCTTAAAAATGGCTGTAACGGCTGCCTTCTCCTAGAATTTGGAAAAGAATCCATTATCAGCACATAATTGGAAGCGGGAGATGCAAGAAATTGCCATCGAATCCGTTGTCCTTTTGGGACGCGGGGATGGACAAACATATGGCCCACGCAATGTGATCACTGCGAGTGTAGGACAAAGTCAGGGATGGGTAGTTATCAGGTTGGAGCTGCGAAAGTGTATGCTTAAAGCCTCTGGTACGAAGGGGGAAGATGTAGTGGGAGTATCTTTGGTAATATTAAGAGCTAGTAGAGTGGGTGGTGTCTTTTAAGCGTTGCATGCATTGAAAGGCAAATGCTTTGTTATACTGAACTAGAGAGAGGACGGTCTGCTGCGCTTTCTGCTTGCTGTACTTTGGATTTACACAGATTCCGGATTGGCCGTAAGCCTCTCGCGTCCTGTTCAAGGCTTGTTAGGTGGTATCCATCCAGAAGCTATCTTCCAAGAGACGCTTAATGTAAGCGAGGAGGAGTTGTCTCCTTTCACAAGATGCTCTAATTCTAGGGACGAATTGGCTATCAGCTTTTATAAGTTGTCTGATCTTCCTAGCCGTAGTATCAACGTGGAATCTATGCCCATGACATTCACTTCGTACTGGAGGAACGCATTCAGAGAGTATAAGTTGGTTTTTTCAAAGGATTTAGTCATTCTCGGCCCTGGGGAAATGGATCCTTTCTGACACTGAAGTCAAATCTTTGAAGCTGGTGGTCGCTTTCGTCAACTGGCGGCAGGTCGTTGACCGGGTAGGTTTAGCAGTGCTCAGTGGCGATAACCAGTTCAAGGATGGAAAGGGATTTCTCTATTCCATATCTGGTTTGGCCCTTTATGTTTTGCGTCTAAGGGTTCTGGAGCAAAACACCTACGAGGAAATTCTGAAAGCAGGTTTGATTGCAACGGCTCTTAGCTAGGCAGTGACCGGTAAACTGAAGTCGTGTGCAATTTATATTTGTGTGAAATGAATAAGCTTCCTCGGGAAGCTCCAGCAGTGCTATGAGATAACTGCAGGAGCTTCTGCAACCTGGAGAAGTAGAAGATTAACCACAGATTCACTGCAGTGGTTAGTATGTGCATCCCTGTTACCGTGGGAGGGGGAGTTATCGTGATAAGTGATTGCATTTCCGGCGCGTCCCTTGCCAGGATCTTGTCTCGTGGTACTGTATCCTGGGTGTGGAACTCTGATCCCGAAACGTCTGGGGTTACCCAAGCTTCCGTGGTATTGTGGTGTGGGGATGGGCGCCAGAAGTTATCTGTTGGATTTCCGGAAGTTTTTTGGAAAGATTTAGAGTTAGCGCACATGCATCAGGAGCTGTCACGTTATTACCCCCTTCAGCTTGTTTGCCCGTAGGGGTGGGCAGAACAGCAGGGGACTTGGATACGTTGGTGACATTGTCTTAATTTGAAGATCCTCTTTGGTTAGAGATGAAGCATGACGGGATATATCCTCCAGTCTGAGCGACTGCAGTCCATGAGGACGACCTTCCACCACTGACTTTCGAAAAGACTATAAAGCTATTTAGGTTTCAGCTGGCTTCCCCGGTTTGCCTCTTTAAGATTTCTCTTTTATGGAGCCTCTTTGTCCAGAGTACCCATGCTACTAGTCAGAGCATTCTATTGTGAATTATCACCGACAAGGTTCTTGATGTGCTACCGTCTTTCCGGGAATAATTTAGCTTGTCATGCGCCACGTACCGTCGGCTAGTTTTGGCCTGTTTAAGCTTTCCCTCGTTGAGTCTACTATTTGGCCTTAGCCGTAGCCGGAAAGGCAGTGTTCGGTTTCTCTGTATTGTTATGGTACGACCTTGGTTCATCTAGACGGGTTGTCATGACAGTGTGGAGAGCACTTAGTTTATGGCCGTTATTTGGTGATGTCACCCATGTAGGCTTCCCTTTGAGCAGTCGGAGGTGGATTGACTTAAATGCTGTCAATCCATTCATCTATTTTATTTCTTCCGCTTGGTTTTACTTGAAGGGACAAGTTGCCTCGAGGGCACTGGGTCTCTAATCCGCAATATAATCATCTTTATAAAGTTTTCGCGTTCTCGTTGCCCGTGTGCGCCGTTCTATGGTGGGGAAAGTTAGGTTGAGGCGGCTAAATTCCTGTGGGTGTACCTCTTGAGGATCATCCATGTGGATGAATTTGTCCTAGAAAATGAAACATGTGGCGCATCCCTCTATGTCGTATAATATTACGGCGGCATCCACTGCTTGCTGCTGTGATATCCCACAAGCCTGTTCGGTTGCCGTTGCCTTCGATAAGGATTGTATGACCAAACATTTCAGACCGCCAGTTGTCCTTATACGAGAAGCAGCTTAGGGAATCTTTTTGTATTTCTACCTCTGCCCCAATATCTTTAGTTTGTATTGGGTTCTCTAGGAGAGCACCATCATATTGTGCAAGACGAATGTGTAAGACCGAGTGTTTCCTCTTTTCCCTTTTGCGAAAAGTACCTTATCTGGGAGTCATAGCTATAAAAGAGGAGTTCATGTGCTATGGAGTAGATAAGTATGAACTACAGTATTTGTGGGCTAGAAGCAGGAATTGTGAACGGATTTTCTGTGTGAGAGCCTGGGAAGGAAAGCTCTACAGAGCTCACCACGCAAGATTCAACAGCACCTCGCTCGACGGTGCCGAATAGGACTGACGAGATCAGAGAAGGCAAGAGGGTCTGCGGTTGGGCATTACTCTTATGGTTAAGAGTACCACTGTTGTTAATTGGGATGAGTTGAAGTCTTGAATTAGCTTGCGGGTGCAAGGTCAAGCCCGTAGATCCCGATTCTTGATTTCTTACTTGGATTTTGCACCCATGAACGCTTAGATAACCAAGGCACTTCACTTTATAGAGGGTAGCTGTCAGTTTCTAATGAGTTATTTGGTATTGCGTAATTTGGGCTTCATTTTGGCATGATACGCACGCTGGTCAGCAAATTGCTGGTAAAAACAAAAGGTATTAGGCATGCACAGCTTGGAGGCATTTAGCGGGGTCTTTTGCAGTAAAATGTTTGATGAAGCACGCTACAAGAATTCTGTTTGGTAAATTTACCCGATTGAACTTTAAAGGTAGCATCATTCTTGGCACTGTTAATTAGCTTAATGTGAGGGGATACAATGGCATCTATGTACCAGATGACTTTAGGCAGATTTTGGTGGTTGGTTCTTTCCTTCGGCTCAGCAGTGATTGTCGGGGGAGAGATTTGTCACATGCCATCCTCCATCAGTTGCACTTGGCAGAACAAGCTGCCGAATGTTTGCTAAAGAGTGATAGCCTAGCAGTTGTTCAAGCGTAAGAATCTAAGCGGGCTATCGAGCACGAACGGATACCCTCAGGTAATTGAAATTTCGTCCACTTCACGTGCTTGTCATTGGGGGCATTTTACTTTAGTAGGTAGGCGGTTTTTCCTTACTGCGTGGTGCAACAAAATTACCTACGAGTGACTGAGTTGTGGACAAAAGAGAGATACCTAAGTAAAGATTAGATAATAGCAAAAGATTGTCACAAGGAATGAATGGATGCTTATACTGACCAACGGGTGGGTATAACAGCAAAAGCAGTCAGTTAAACTGTTAGCATTAGCACTGCAAGGATAGATAACAGTTAGAAATGTGCACATTTAAGGATGACTTAGATATCCCCAGAATGTGCTGATAACAGTTAGATCAAAGAACGTTGCTCAAAACCCTTCCGCGGAACATTTGAGTAGAAACAAATTCTAAATATTTTAGAGCTGCAGAATGATATCATAGTAAGCTCTCGAAACCCTGGGATGATGGATCTCAGCAAGGCTTGGCGTGGAACAGCCCTCAGTGGTAGGTTGTGTTTGATAGCGATTAAGGATCGCTTGTACCTTTTTCCTTCGGAGAGGGCAAAGTCAGTCCGGTTTCCGGACATCGTAAGCGCCTGTCAAGCTCACTTCCAATAGCTGGCGTTACCCGTTGAAGCCCGCTTTCGGATCGCACCCTGCGCGTATATCAATCACCTCCCAGGTTCGGCTGTATTGGGTTGATTAAACGCCGTCCCGATTTGCTTACTTTACATTCAATGAAGGTCTCGCAATGTCCAAACAATTGACATCTACTTTCCGGTTGTCTTTCAGAGGTCATCAGTTTGACCCATGAGAGGTTTAGTGGTATATCTAACCTGGTGCTTATGGGGTCTAAGGATCTGGGTTTTGGTGACATTTGCTTGGTTGGGTCAGAAAAATTCAAAAGGAATCGCCGTCAACCGGTTTCGAGTTTCGGGTCAACTACGACAGCGGCCAGGATTCAAGACGTTTCAAATCCCCACTTTAATTAAGTCACTCTTATTCTGTGCAAGTCAGAATCCTTAGAATCTATATGTTCCGAGCAACCAAGTGAAAGGTTTTTGGCTCGACTAACAGATTTCATGTTCAGCAAGTGATCACGAGCGAAAATCGAGTTCATGATCTGTCGAACTACTTTATATCCAAGCCACTGTACATTTGATACATATCTTGGCATTTTGGTGCTTCTGTCGTTTGAATCAAAAATCGCCTCTTTTCATTAAATTTAGCAATGAAAATTGACCCTGAAGTCGTTTTGCAAACATTAGTTGCACAATCTCCATGTGGAGGCTGTCCCAATTTTGCGCGCTGAGACGAACGACTGAGTAGTAATGCAGGATGAAACTCGCAAGGATTTTAAGCATCAAAAGGTTGTGTTCTAGGATTTAAAATGTTCCGCTTGCTAACCATTTCAGCCTTCTGGCTTCTGCAACGTGAATCACGGTGCCCTGGAAACTTAAACATGCTAGGAAAATGCGCCCCCGGGTCCCTGACAGCTTGAAGGGAAGAAGGTTTTCGCGGTTAACTCTAATAATCACTATGAGATGTGTATCCTTCTATTTTTAAGAGTGACACATGAGACAGAACCAAACTTTTACAAATGGATATCAGACATGGCATGGAGACGTACTTGCTTATTTAGGTGGATTACTCAAGAAGCACACTTTGAAGCACGATCGCTGTCTGCAATTTAGTATGCATGGTAAGCATTTATGAGACAAAAATAACTAAATGAAACGCTTGACGGAATAGTACGGGATTTTCAGAGACCAGTTGTTAATGGCTGACTGCAAGGTATTTCGCATTTAAATGTATCAGAATTCCTTGCCATAGATGCAACATTTAACTGGATGCTGTTGGTTAACGATGAGGTATGGCCTAAAGAGTTATATAGTGAACAACAAAGTCAATCCGAGACTGTAAAATGGACTGGAAGTATGGAAATCCGCTGCGGTGCTGTTCGAAACAAAAGGGACTTCATGTGAGGTGGACAGAAGAATCTTTTTCTGACAAAAGTGATGGATCGGTGTGATGCTGGAGATGAAGGCGGATGAAAGCATTCGCGACAGTGCCAGGTCGCTTAAAAAATGCAGCATTTTGTTTGGACAGACGATGTAATCCGCAAAAATGTTGATTGACCTCATGGGCCGCTGGTGGCTTACTGGATTGTGAGGTGCACAGGAAAAGTTTGTTGTGAAATGAAACTGTTCTTAGATACACTTGACATGAATGCCCACCGCGCTGTAATTTTTCACAATGGGGTATGGTCTTTTTTGGCAGAAAGGGTCAAGAAGTTGAGAGGTTGCAAAATTCCCTTTTGTGGTAGTATTAACTGTTTTCAACAGTCTTGATTTTTGTCAGGATATGGGTATCAAAGGGAATCAGTGGATGGGTTTGAGTCGTCTTTGTGTTGAGCGCCAGACCTGCCTCACAGCCTACCAGAGAGGTTGAACAGCTGCCAAACACCCAAGGGTGACAGTCGTCAGCGGCGGTATCAGCACTGCATGTGTATTTTTCCTTGGCTGGTGAGTCACAATGCTGATTATTGGTGAGCATAAAATAAGTCTAGAAAAGAAGTGAATCTAAGCTGAAATATGCTTAAACTGGTATTATGTTGGGTAAATCTATTGAAGAAATGGCCAGACATGAAAATGGGCGAGCAGCAAAGCAGCATGGGGATGTGAACATTTTGGTGATCAAGAAACTTATCCTGAGAGGGAAAGAAGTAAGGAGACTTTTGATGACGGAGATGTGTTACGAACCTCCTAACTGCTTACTGCTTACTACTCATCTTGATAGCCTGCATGAGATAGCCAGAATTTTGGCATCTTATCACCTTGTCTTAACCTAACAATATCCTAACAGAATTCTTCCCTCATCCACCTGTTTCTTGTTGGTCTTCTTAACCGATTAGTCCTTGTGCATAAAGCGGAATGCAAAAAATTAGAATTGTGAAAAAGGCCCCAAAATATACGTACTCTCATTCTTGAGATGCACCACTTTCTTTGCAAATGCTTAGGAATTTTGCCCATCAGGGCAAGCTACACTCACCCACTACAATCATACCACAGTATCCTCATTGCCATCCTATTAAACGATGACCGTCAGCAACATAAACATGATACTACATTGGGCAGCCTAGGCTGCGAGCTGACTGTGGAAAACTCCGAGAGTAAGAATGTTCCACTGAGCACGGTCTCCAGGCTGCTCCCGCTATCTCCCCCTATCTTCTAAGTTGTTAGTTGTCCCAAATGTTTGTGATGACACCCTGAAGAAATGTTCATCACTGTGATGGGGACTTCAGAATGTATCACCTTAGTGGGCCTGGTTACCACATTGTGTCCTGATCAAACGCCTGAAATGCACTCCAGTCGAACCTCGCCAGTGATGTAACTGTCTTTTCTGTGCCACCGTGCTTTTCGCATTAGGTCAAATGAAGCAGTCTTCTGTGTTCTAACTCGAAAACCGACGTCAAATCGTAAGCATCTGCTACGCAAACCTTGCTTTTCCACGTACAAACCTGCTGATGGTTTTCTTACCAAAATTTAATCATATATGTTAATCTCAATTGCTGATTCTGCCTCGCTTTCACTCAGCTGTAGGAAAATGAGACAAAACGAGCAACACAAATTTATCCATAGCCCCGCCAAACTTGCCCCTTCCACTGTTAAATTTGGTCATCCGTGCAGAGATATCTTTTATGCTGCCAATTGCTTAACTGACGACTATCCACAATTTGTTCTTGCCATTCAAGACCACTGCTGCTCATATTTGCACGAAACGATGAACTTTTGCGATTAACTTAGCTAACCACTGCAACCCACGTGACCATATACGGATGATTTTCGTTTCTAAGTGGTTGTCACACCAGTCCAACCAGTGAAAATAAATCCCCATAATCGATTTATGATTCCGCGGCTGGTCTTAAAAAACCGTCGGCCGTTACACGTTTTCATAAGTCCGTTGTGGGATTATAGTGTTTAAGTAGGTGGAACAGGATATATGGTCTAAATGATGACTTACAAAGGTTTCAACTGATGCATAATTTGTGCAGAATACATTTTGTTTCAACTGTCGCCGCAATGTGTGTAACTCTTTGAGCTCCCTCTTTTTCCGAACGCTCCCTGCTGCCTAAAATGGCAGCCTCAGCAAAAGCGGTTACGTGTGCCCACGATTCCGTTATGTTTTGAAGTGTGTTCATCTGTGTTATGGTTTTCAGGACAATTTTCTGGTTTCTCAACACAGTGTATTTCCGTCGTTTGATCGCTCTACAAGCGAGGGGACAACAAGCTGTCTCCCCATGCACTTAGTTGCTTTTCCCAAAAATTTCCCCTGTTTCAGGGCTAAATTTTGATGCATACACAATCGAAGTGGCTCAACGTTTAGGTTTCGACCATTCCCATTATTCAGTTAACTAATTTATTCCATGCTTTGTCATACAAAATGTTTTGCATTCAAAAATCTTGATGCGGTCGGAAGACGGGGAAAAGTTTTCGGGTATTTTATCTTTACGATCATGACATGCGCCATTAAATCTGTTTGTACACACAAGATCGCGAAATGACGATGTGACAAGCAGAGCAGTTGTCCAAACTTCCAAGGACCTTGGGAAACGCTGGAGAAAATATTTTGCCCGTGTACAGTTGATCAGCTTCTTTACAATCAGTGATGCGAATAATTGCGAACCATGCTTCGACGCCTTGATGATGGTAATGATGTATTTGGGCTAAAGTAGGTAATTGAATGGGACATTCTGCGTATATCGAAAAAGGATGACTTAGTTAGATAGGTGCTGTGTATTCATTAACCGGCGTTGCTGCCGGGGGATAAATATGCCAACGTAATTCTGGCCGACGCAACACATCGGGTAAATTGCGGGGGTTGCAATCTGTGGCACGTTATGTTGATAGATAGAAGTGGGCATAGTAAGTCCTTCTCCTACGGACTTTTACCAAACGAAAGCACAGTTGGTTATGTGCGCGCCGTCGGTAAAACGCGGGAATTATCACCGGCACCCGCTAATGTCTGTTTTGTGTTCTTTGATTATACTGCAATAGTGTCGATTTCTAGAAAAATATGCTGTTCTCGGACACCACTTTCTCCAAGATATACTTTGACTCTTGGCATTTATTCTATCACATTTTTTGGTTTGCTTTTGTTACATTGCACACTAGATCTGTGCTTTTTCCGTCGTGTGGCAGTTTTCGTAAGTTCTCGCGGTGAGTTTCACAGCTATTTGGCCTTTCTAAACAACACAAACAGCTTGTGCATCAGTAAATGCCTTTTTTGGTCTTTGTGTCCACGGAGGTATACTTCTGTAGGTTCGTTGCTGCCACTGCTTGGCGCAGCCTGGAGTTAATGACTTATTTATCCCGCACGTGGATCACTTATGAAGACATGTTTGCACACATAAGGTGAAATTGGTGCAATCCTATGGGACCTTCACGACGAACCGCGTGGACATGCAGAATAGATATCTCAAGTGGCGGTTGTTGGCGCAACTTTCCTTGGTCGAAATATTTAGGCGTATAATAGAATAAATTGATGGGTTAGATGAACCTCGGTTTCATAGATCATGGAAGCCTATGGTTTCCTCCTTCAGGTCTACCTATAGATTAGAAAAATGCAGCACTTGTCTTTGTAGATTGTCTTTTTGCACTTAGGGCTTTGTAAATACGTTTAGGAGGACATGCGACGCAGTTGACCCTAAGGTCGTCTGTGATATCACCATTGCTTTCGTCAGTGCAAGGCTTCTGTTAGTATGGATGCTCAACCTAAGTGATTCCGTGTTTTCCACGACCAGTGGCCTCTGGAATGTGGCCGCTTACTAGCCGCGGCCCATCTCATTGATTATGTTCTTAAGAAACTGTCTGTCGATCGCTTGGAAGTGTTGTTGGATATGTGTATCCAAAACGATGATGTCTCCTCAGTTCAAGCAAATTCACCATGGGATTCTTGGGTCCTCGGTCTAAGTGGCCGGTTACACAGGGTGGATGACATGGGGAAGCAAGTGAAAACGTTCCAGCAACTTTAGGAACAGAGTTGTTCAGGTTTTTAGAAACTGATGGGTACCGCAGTTATTCAGTTAAGCTCAGTTCGGGAACGTCTTTTAGAGCACGGGAAAAATCAGAAATATTACGACAAGACAAACCAAAAATGCGTCTAGGGTTTTGACCGCGTCACTAAAGGTAAGAAAGGTCCGGAAGTGAAGGATTTTGAACCTTGCACTTCACAATTATTGGTAAACTGCACGTTTTCAAGACGTAAATCTGCCCTTAAACGTAAAACAGCGAATGTTAAGGAGTTGGACGCAGCCGGAGATCCATTCAAAATGATAATTTTTGCGTATATCTGACTATGGTAGTTTCCTAACACAAACGATACAATGGAATGGAAGCACCGAACATGTCATTTCTGCGCGGTGCGCAACCTGGAAGATCCGGCCATCGATCAGCATAAGATTATCATGAAGGACAAGTCGACTGGGCTGAATTCAGTCGCTGCCGACGTTGATTCCACAAACCACTGTCAGATTCAAGCAGGGGAGCGCACATATATGTCCATTTTCTTTCACATTCAGGCAAACATGTTTCCCACGGTCCACAATGCAAAACGGTTGCAGGACCAGGGTCATTCAAGTAAACACTTTCTTCCAGAAATCAAACGGAGGGATGAGATCATCAGTGGTTACCTCGACCACGAGGACTCAACTACCCATGTTAACAGTGCGGAAGTTAGAATGGGCAACGAGTTTTAAAACGGTCCATGTGGTGCCACCAAAATCTGATTTCATTGGACGAGTTCCGTCCATTTTGTTTAATATTCCTTTCTAAATTCCGGCATACTACTAGCCTACGTGAAAGGGTTAGCTCTGTTGCTTCGATTGCATTTTGTTGGAAGTACTGTTCTGTTGCCCGTTCCACAGTGTCGCTTTGTATCGAAGATCAATATTTGTAGGATGGCAGTCATCAACAAGTGATGCACACAAGACTTGTGTTCGTTTGGGCGATCAAGTCACACCGTTTAGAGGATTCTGGTTCACTAAAGCTCCTGAGGAATCGTTTAAGCAATAAAACGAAGTTTGCAGCTGACGCATAAAAGTAATTCACAAATAAAGCAATGTGACCCGGCTTCCGATAGTGTACTCACGGAACGGCATACAGTCCGCTTACGACTACATAAATTCGGATATAACGTTGCAATTGTATATGATATTCTTTACTTCGTCTTAGTGGACTACTTTATTCCGTTGTGTAGTGAGCGGTCAGAAGCCATCATTCAAAATTTCGAAAAAAGAAATAAATGCGATGTCAGTTAATGCGTTCAACTGCGCCTAATGGATCAATTCGTCCGTCACAAATATATGTGTTTCCATAAGAATCTGTGAAACAATTGTAGTGACAATTCCAGAAACATATAACTAAGACGGTTCAGGTAAAGAAGAACCAGCCTACGTTAAGACAAACGGCACCATTCTGGTGGAATCATTAAAAATCAAAAAGACCAAGCAAATTACTTGCCATTAGCTGCCTCAAGACGTCAGGCAAGCACTCCCCGTATGTCAAACCCGGGGGCGGTGTTGAATGAGCTTTCCTCTTAAGTAAATAAGTCATTGGCGA
>LUCM01004392.1:13725-29040 GCA_008360955.1 Fasciolopsis buskii | reverse complement strand
GGTAATAAATAAGCAATAGACCAACGCTTGACTAACGTTGTCAGTAAACACAAAGGGCTCATATGCAGTCATATTTTAGGGAAACATGTTTCAGAGACAACCAATGAGCCATCGTCAATCGATTGGTGTGATAAAATGTAAGATGAGATCAACAGATCCAACCGCCATGCAGCCATTTTCAGAAAATGATTTGGCTATTCAACACTTTCAAGGGTTGAGAAGTTTGGTGGCAACCCGAGGTCTTGTTGTTGGGTAAGAACTAATTCAAGTAAAATCAGCGGGGGAATGATAATTTGGTGTTACATGGATTTGTTCCTCCGGATGGCTGCTTTAACCGAACGTTGACCACCATGCGCGGTCACCATTTGCGCGTTGCGCACGCAAACCCCGCTTGAACGCTCCTGTCAGAATACACTCAATCTGCTACCGCTTTCAATTGTCCTCTCACTGTATCAATCAAGTGTCAGGGTTGCCAATATTGCAATCGTACATAGCCGAGTAAGAGTAATGCAAAAGTGATCAGGAAGCTTAAGGGCTGGCAAACGTGATACGAGATTCGCATTAGGACAATCGGTTCTAGAGACCCCATTTTACATTTTATGTCTTGCAAAAGAAGACGACGCTTGTACAATTACTGGATGACAACTGAATACCACGCTAAGCAATCCTCTTTGTTCAAACGCGCACGGATGTTTTTCGTTGATTTTCAAAGGGCTGTCACAACGGTTGTCTCAATTCTGTTATACTATCTAGTCTGTCCGCATGCTGCTAGAAAAATATTTGAATCTGAAATGCTATTAAATATTTTTTCACTATGCCTTATGCGTCTGTTTTATTATTACTGTTTCCCTTACTCTTCCAGGGGACCGCTTGCGGCAGGGATCGCAGATACAGACCAGCTGACCATGACATCCGAAGTCCCGCTCCGACGAGCGGTGTTATGCTTTGGGTCTAAGCTTCTGCCTTCATCCTTCAGCTCACCGCATCTCGTGTGAGGTGACAGATTGTTTCTTTTAGTCTACCAAGTTTTCATTCCAGCGCTTCTAGAATAAGTAGAACCGTTTTCTCTGAAAAGTTTGCTTCAATTTTGAAACGTGAATTTTCGGCCTGTTCAACTCCTTACCATTTTGCTAGTATTTTGTCTAAACTTAGATTGTCAGATATCCAGCTCTGACCCGAACTAAATTTAAGCTTATGTGGTTTCAAGAGTAGACGTATATGTTGGCCTGTTCACTTATTTAACAAGCACACATGTGTCCAGTCCTCGGTGTACCATCTTCCTGCTCGTTCGACTCGGACGCTTAGGCATTCTCGGTCTGCTCCAATACCATGTTTCCATTACTGTGACCCGTTCTGTTCTGTGGAACTTCACATTAATGGGGTACACTCGGTCAGAAAGCTTACATTCAGCGTCATTCTTTTAGATGCTATATGTTATTATTAACTTTGAATTTTCGCCAGAATTCCTTACCTGATACAGTAAACTATATCGGCAATCACTGTGTCTTATTTAGCCTTGTCACGCCCATTGCCACCTGATTGTGAGATATAAGCTTTTCGGAAACAAACATAAAAAACTGGCGCTGAGCAGATATCCTTGGAATATAGTATAAATCCCTTATTTTACTGAGTATACTTAGTCTGCTCATAAGTCCAGCCTAGTGCCCTGTGATGCAAATCACTGTTTCCACAAGGAAAGCAAATGCCAATTGTGAGTTACTTTCCTGCCCTGTCACTGGTATTTCCCGTAGCCCGATTTAATATGTCGTCGAATAAAGTTGTCCATAAATCCATATCCAATCGTCCAGTGGTATATACAAAAAACGGACAGCCGAGCACTCGAAAACAAACGATAATAACATACCACACCCGGAGGGAATCATCCCATGTTCTGTAACACTCGCAGATCAATGCCATACGGCGCACAAAAGCTGCCGACTTTGAGCAGACGATGGCTAGCCTAAAGAAGAAATTCCAGCCACCGGAAGACACATTTTGGGTCTATTCCTGGTCATCTCTAACATGGAATATCCAAGCTCCTCCATCTTTCAAAGCTTAATATCTGCATGTTGCTATTTGGACTCCGTCACCACCGAAGTTCGGAAACGTACAGCAGCAGATAAAAACGTTGACGTGTTGAAATTTACCCGGTGCTTGCCCCTAGAAGTGGTGAAGTCAGACAATCTTAATGCTTATGGCATGGCTTATCACAAGTAAACTTGTTTTCCACTAAGGAAAAAGTAGCAATGCTACGATTGCCCCTTACTTTTCCAGTTTTTGGATGAATCTCGGCTAATGAATTTATCAACACTTGTCAATGTTTTGCCCAAAACACCCCAATTAAAAAAAATAAAATATTCACCGACAAGATTCCCCGCAGAAGTAGGTTTCTCAAGGATCGAAAGTAAACCCTGTAGACCCCCATATCTACCACTCACAAACCCTCCAACCCCACCCCCCAAAGTCGAGTCCTATAGGCAGTTCTGAAGCATCTCTGCCCGGGACCCCGGTAGCACGGTCATCTGCAGTGGACCTGGGTCTGACCAGTTTGCTCTATCCTGCACAACCATCGGGTTAGAGACCCCGTCTAAGGTTACCCCAAAGTACCTCGGACCAGGGCTTTGGCAAATTTATCCATTCACCAATTACTAGCCCCAACATTCCAGCCGACTGCTCGAAAAGGTCACTCCGGTAGCTTCCGCTTGCACTGCCACCTCCCATGGCCTTAACATCCAGAGGAAAAAAGTCCTGTTGCCTCAAAACCAACCACTTTCACCCATTTGAATCCCGTAGGCTACACGCCCACCACGCCTACCTAAAGCTGAAGTGCCTCTGCACCACCCCAGAGCCGACCCCCTCACGCAAACCGCCTTAGTGTCTCTCGCTAAGGCCAGTATCGAGCCACTGCCCGAATACTCATATGGGTACCTTCCTGTGGCCCCTGAGATTTTATCATTCGCCTTAGGCTCACTCGCCGGGAGCGTGACCACTAACCACCCTCGTAAACCCAATCCGAATCCGGAGAAGTCTAGAGCCCATCAGCCAAGTGCCCCATTACTCATTTCCTCCTTGCCTACCTTCCCCTCAGTGGCCCCAAATTCACATTACAACACTAACTACCAACCTATAGTCAACGCTTACCAACCTCAAACTACATCTTGTGAAACCTAGCACCACACACTCCGTTAGGGTATTTTGATAGCCCCCATCCACTGGCTTCCCGCGATCCATTTCCAGGCATCTTACCCAGTGCCCCCCATAACTGCCAACTACCGCTGTACTTATACTGTCACTACCTATGAGGATCAGTCATCTTCATCCACTAAGTCTCGGAGGGTAAGTGGAACAAAGCCAACTATTCTTTCCATCGGGTTCTCTCACCCAGCCCCTGCGACTGCCCTGCCCCTACTACTTCTTGGCTTCCAGCTACCCATGGTTCACCAGACACTCCTCAACCCTCATTGCCCATGCACACCTTATCCCTACACATTGCCCCTGGCTCCCGCGCCCAAATCTCTCTCCCAGGTTGCTTCACTCCCTGTACCAATCAGCTTTTGCTTGGGAACTACCTTCCCCCTAGTAGATTCAACTTACGGGCCTTGCCACAACTTCCTGCTGCAACAACTGAAAATACCAAATTGCATAAATTTCTGCACCACTGCATTTTACTGTCCCACCCATCACAATCATCCAGAAAAAATATTACCGCCGTTGTTGCCCATGACTACGACTTCCTCCATGGCTGAATGTAATTGCGATGGATTATATTACCCTGGTCTACTATTTACCGATGTACCATCATTCTGTCCTGGGCCGAAGTCCCCTCACTCAAAGGATGCAGCACCCGCTTATTTAAAAGAATAATAACTGAGAGGTAAAACCAGTCGAAAAGTTGATTGGAAGCCAAAATGATCGCACCCCAGCTGTCGCTGTTTCTACCAAATAGATGTTCTAAATTAAGAAAGTTCGATCTCTTTCTCTGTTAGCGCTCTTCCCAAACTACTAATCCCTACTGATCACTGAGACTTGGCTCAGTGATGATAAACCGGGCGGTGCAGCTGTCATCCCTGGATACTGATCATTCAAAAAACCTCCCTTATCTCAGCCTGGGGGCGGCTGATCTGTGTTTGTCTGCAGTTCAGAACTATCATCGTTATGCCAAGGCCCTTAGTTAAGTTGTGGCCAAGATGTCATATATCTTAGGGCTGAGATCGGTGGCGAAAACCTCCTGCTGCCGTGCGTATACCGCCCATCAGGCCCCTATTAGAGCGATTTCCTACATTTGACTAACTAGGTCCCAAGGTCGTGGAGAGAGACTTCAATAATTCAGGCAGTTTCTGGTCAACCTTTACTTTTCCTAACTTCTGGTTCCAATTCTGTCAGTATTTAGCAAGGAGGATGGATACTGCACGTGGCCGACCCGACAACAAAAAGCAATATCCTGGATCTGTTTTTATGGTTTGACTAACGCATGTCCGTACATCCATTGAAAGTGGTTCCCACAGATACGATCACTTGCTCGTCAGCTGCACATTCATTCCACCTTTTCAAGGTTGCATTCCACCTTAAATCTCTGGGTCCTAATTTAGGGCTAACTGGAATCGCCTGTAATTGGGATTCCTTCTTCCTGGAAAGTAGGGCGCAAGTGTCAGCTAAAAACGTTATTCACTCCTGCACGAACGCCTTGGAATTATCACGCGGGTGCAGACACAATCGATGGCCATCAAAGGAAAGAGCCACAACCGACTAAGCTGCAAAGTCGCCAAACTTCAGAAACTCTTTCTTAGAACCAGGCGATTGTTTGTTTTTGCTACTCAACAGCCTGTCAAAACAAGGAGAAGCGATGATAGACTCCCGGGGTAAGTTGCAAGAACTACGCACTCTCAGCCAGCGCAAACCACAAGCAGCCCTGGCATAACTAATTAAACCCAGAACCAGCCACACCAGGTCCTCCTCTACTCTTATCCACCGCATCACCTACAATAACACTTATTTCGACAACCCCAAGAAATCGCCTAGGCATTTGGCAGATTATTTGCCTCATCTCTAACAAATGACAGTAACTTTTTAAATTCTCATCCACCATGCCTAACCTCGGAGACATTCTCAATAGTTTCTTTCCTATCGAAAGCGGTAGCTCCTTTGCTGGAAAAAACAAACGTCAGGTGCCACCTTGCACCAGATTCTCTGCCTCCGGCTATCTTCACATTAGGCGGGGGAGGCATTTGAATCCTGTTGGCAAACATATTCAACCTCTCCGTCTCTTCCAATGAAAAAGTATATCCCAATCCTCATACATAAAAGGACAAAGGACTTGGCCCAGCTAATTATAGACCTATCAACCATACCCCGGTTTTCTCCAGAATCATGTAGCGCCTGAGCAAAAAGCAACTCAGGATATATCGTATGGACCACAAACTTGTTAACACTACTCAATGTGGTTTTTTCCAAAAAGCTTGCGCTATATGTATAATTGATGGTCTAGATGGAGCCCAAATGGCTGCTAACGCCGGAAGGTCGGTGGTAGTAGTCTACTTGGATATGACATAAGCTTCTGATGGAATATCCTACCATGGCTGATAAACAAGATCCCATGGAATCACCGCCTTACACACTAATGGTTCATGTCATGTCTTGCATCTAGAAATCCAGTGGTGCGAGTAAATGTTTTCACCTGCCACTCCAGGTCAGTAACTAGTACCGTAACCCGAGGTAGTGTACTAGATCTCTTCTGTTTCTTCTGTACGCAAACGATGTCTTCAAAGTTATCCAAAACGGCGTCCCTTTCCTATTTGCCGATGACATCAAAACCGTTCACACCTTCCAGCCTGAGGCCCTAGGCTCCACTGTCGCCGAAATAGCCCATATCCAATATCCCCAGCACTTAGTCCAACGAATGGACGATGAAGTTCTCAGCCGAAAATTGTTCTGTGTTTTGCTCTAAGTGCATGCTATCCAGAACGAGGTTTAAAATTGGAAATAAAATCATCCCCATTGTCAACAAGGTTCGAGATTACGGTCCAAGCTAATTCTGCAGAATAAACTTTTCGGAACCCGCACTTACTCAATTTGCGAAATCCAATAAAATAGCTGTATTGTTGCATACTGTGTTTAAACTGAACCAGATGAAACAACCTTCTTAGAGCACAGGTCAGGCCCATTCTAGAGCGTTGTTCTCTAACCTGTTCCAACATGAGGCTGTGCAAAAGACTTGTGATCGAAAACGTTAAGCGTGCATCTATGAAGCGGCTAGTAGGCACTCCGTCAAACCTAAATTATGAGTAATGACGTACATTGTTGAATCTTGAACCTCTGTGGCTTCCGCATGCGAAGGCAAACTTATTATTCTTCATTAGTCTCATCGACCGTAACGGTCGCCTTTCAGCCCCTCAGTTCAAAGACCAAACGTCCTACTACCATCGATGCACTAAGCTCATCGCCAAAACTGATACAGCAAAAATAGACATCAGAGCAAACTTTGCATTGTTAAATATTTTTCCTCGTGGAATTCATTGCCCCGACATTTACGTCTTCTATAGTCGTCTAACATGGCCCTCAGAAACGAAGCCCGGAAACCATTAACGGTAATAAACTTTATTCGTATATACCACCCGCATCTCTCGGAGACTCGGGCGTACAAAGATGACATACGATTTTAGCAATAACCACCAGCCAAAATTACCACATAATGTCATGTCCGTGATACCAGAACGATGCTGGATTCTATGGCAGGTATAACCACGATAAATTCTACTTATATTGATCTTCTCATCCCTGGATCTCTCCTTCATAGATTTCTCTGTCGTTTACTTACTCTGTCAACATAAAGGCTCCTGCCTCTAGGCCTGATGTTTTCTTCTTCGCGGAAGTATTATCAGAAGACATTGGAGGTTTTTCTTACTCTTCCTGCCTACCCATCGTGATCCCCGCAAACCTGCTTGCTATTTACCCTTGGTGCCTAATCTTGCCCCATTAAAAATATTGTCCACGTCGCACAGACCGACGGATGCGCTTACGCAGCAAACCACTCCACATCAGCAGGTTTCAAGTGGCACACTTGCGCACGTTGACAATGACGTAGCCATAAGTACAGGTTTGTGCTCTATTTCATAAGCCGCCAACCTTTGTGCATCTTTTTATCATCATTTTGGTTGTCTTCAATCCGTGCATGCAAAACTCCGAGTGCCCGCGCCATTTTGCTCTCAGCGTCACCGAATTTGGGTAAGACAGATCAGCCTCAGCAGTTGCCAAAGACAAACATGTATATAACGATCAAACACAAATTACCAATCCTAACATTTTCATGCTTCCCCCTTCAAACCTCTTTAAGAAGTCCTTTGGAAAATCGTATCCTAGCATACAGCCCACACTGCCACCCGCGACACATTTCAGTAGTGCGGTTTTCTGGAATTTCGAAGTAGTAAAATTCGGCGGTAGCTCACATGTGCGCAGCGATAACTAATTCCCTGTTGCATGCACATCAAGCCCGTAGGCCAAACGATTTCCATAAACAGAACAAATAGCGACGTTTATTCCCCCAACCCTTGTGCTAGATGTACTATCAGAATTTTGCAATCTGCATCTGCAGAGATGTCAAAATACGGCTAGAAAACACGCTACGAATGCGATCCATGCAGCCTAAGGCTGACTGAGCCATACAAATTATAGGCGGAAAGCAGATGGAAAGTTTGTTGCACGCGTATACTCACCGTTACACACCCTCCTTCTGCGCATTTCAAGACAGTGATCTTTGAAAGAAGCTGACTGTTACCACTATTTTTATTTTGGTTACCAACCCCAAGACCAGCTGGAACAAATTGCAGCCTGTCCCCTCTACTCCCTTCCGCCTCCTCCCCAGGCCAATGACCACACTAACTATACACTGGCTAACAGAAAGTGTAGATGTAATGCAGACCTTGTAGCCTAAAGCTCCACCCAATCTTACGCGCCAGTCAACTATCAGTACTAGGAAGCTGCCTTCCAGATCTAGCGCTCCAGTAGCGGTCTGCATAACCCATATATAGGCCAAGCCATGCCAAGGACCGCCCTGTGTGTGTTCTCGCAGAGGAACTATTGCAACTGGCCAAAACACTGTTAATAAAAGTACTGGAATGTCGTGATACCCAACTTCCAGACCTCTGCTGCCACGGAGCACCGAAAACTCTGGCAACAAAGAGAGACAATGCGTAAGTCATTCGGGGCAAGCGTATTTGAATACTGGGTGTCCTTCATACACGGACCCGCTATCTTCCCGTCACACATTTCAGTCGGGTCCGCTGCCAGCTGCATGAGTTCACTGAACGTTCTCGTGAGTTCCATCGTCTCTCCCTCACCAACTCTCTACATAATTTCATCCCTTAAATTGTTTGAATGTTTCCGCAGCTTGCCTTCAGCGTTATATCGACTATTTGATGTTGATTTCCCCTCTTCTGTCCACCCCGCAAGACGTCCGGTCTGGTCTTGACTCATCTGCGCCACACATTCATATTAGTCTTCATCTTTACCATATAACCCTCTGGGTTTTCAAGGAGCGATAATGACGAAACCTCCACCTAGAAAAGTCGCTCCTGTGAAGCCAAATGAGATTTGTTAGAGAAATGAAATAAGAATGTTAGTGTGCATTTTTCGAAAATTGTAAAAATTTTAATCTCTTCTACCTGCTTATTGTTTAAATGGAGGAACCCCGCCAATCGGCGACGCCCGCCGTTATTTTCACCAGTGTTTTGCACCAGAGCTACGCACCTTTGATACTTTTAAACATGGAATGGCTCGCAGTGTACAACGGAGGGCAAGCCCAAAAAGGCCTTGGCGCAGAATCACGGACCTTGGGTTTAAAACTCGAAACCTCGTGCCCAGCATATCACACCGTGGGAAAACGCACATTTTAGAATTTAATGCATGGTTTTGCTTTCGGTGTTTCTTCTGCGCCATCCTTGTACAAATTTGATCTTGCCTCGGGCATGCTTTTCGGAAGTAGAGAAATTTACACTAATTATTTATTTACATTGTTCCCCATGGCTTTCCGTAAGCTTACTCTATATTCAGAAAATGAACGTTTTGAACTCTTGGCTTCATAGCAACCTACAGTCGCTCATCTGGCGTGCTTCTCTGCATGCATCGAGAAATGCACCGTTATTAGTGATATTTTTATCACTATTACCGTCTTTGATTATCATTTCCTCAGTGATGATACAATGCCGGTTATTGTGATATCAACTGGATTTGATTTATTTTACCGCATGAGATGGTTTCAAATTTTTTCATGTCTCCCAATTTCCAAAGTCTTTGCCGTCGAATCAGACACACTGCCGGATATTCTCTGCCTTAATTTGCCTTCGGCTGCATTGTCAACGTACCTTATCCATTCTATCATATCTATTTGATATTTATCTCCAGCAGTCTTGGATCTTGCAGCAAGAAAAAATATACTCCTTTCGCTGACGCCCCAGCCCGGACTGTTAGGTGCACGCGGCCATTGGTATCTACAAGAAAAGAGACCCACTATTACTGCGGAGCGGCCCACTCCTACCCGAATTCTTCTACGAATGATCCTCACCATCTGCTCATTTTCAGTCAACTATGATTCAAATTTCACACAATATTTTATTTTGTTAATCCGCCACCCTCTGCAACTGATTGCGCAAGTTTCGTTTCTTTTCGTCACTGCACTCACCAAGCTTCGAAGATATGCCGTGCACCGACAGAACTGGATGAAGCTTCTGCCAAAAAAGGAAACAGTTAACCACTCCTGGATTTTTTTATCGAACTACTGTTCGTTTGGATTGTCAATGTAGGCAGATATTGTGGACTTTTATTGATCTTTTTCAGTTATTTGCTTCGAAAGACCAAAGCGTTTCGGTGCCGTGATGGGCTAGCACTGAGCGTTATTGAAAGAAAGAAGAAGATGGTAATGATTCTTTAACCACGTCGTCTGAAACATCCAATAGGTGACTGCACGAGGATGAGAGCATGCTCCGCTCAAAGGCTTTCTCCGGTGGAAGCAATATGTGTAATCCACAAAATAATAACCTCGTTTGACTGCGCTGTTGGCGTGTGGATGTTTGGCTCTTGTCCTGTTTTCCTAAAACAGAAGGAATAAGTGGAAGAAAAGGTGTCCAACTTGGAGCACCCTGGCAAGTTCACAAGGACCGCACTGCATTACGGGCGGAATCCATTGAGAAACGGCAACGCGATCGGTAATATACATGAGTGAAAGCTAGGGACATTCACGAAGGACACATTTGAGGGAAAAACAGTCGCAATGTAAGGTGACCCATCGATGGAGTTCTCCTGAATACAAACCATGATATAAACTACAGCCATGGAAAGAAGGGAACAGATGAAAGCCTTAATGGAGGAGTTATTGCAGAGGGCAGTGAAATGGAACAGAAAAGCAGGAAGACAGGGATGAAGTCCAGGAAAAACTCCGGCGCGGACATGAACAGAAATGCGGAATCAACATGACCGTGTTGCAATCGCGAATGTCTTCCGTTGAATTCTACTTTCGCAATTTTCAAGATCCTAACATTAGGGAGAAGAAAGGTTAAACCCAACAACCGGTGCGAGTAATGTATTGCTTATATCAGGGTGCAGAGCTACCACTGATGCAACAATAAGCAAGGAAGCAGATGCCTAGATTTCGAAGCAAGTCAAAGCCGAGGGCTCATAATGTGCGGCAACTGCGGAACCGTACAGATTTCATTTGTGATAAAACAAGCAAAATTGAAAGAACTTCTGAAAATCGTTTTCCGGTCTTAAAGGCATATCCTAGAGTGAACAATGTTTGAAAATTCCCAGTTTCCTTGTAAAGATCGATTGCACCACATCAATACACATATTTAGCAAAGTCAATCACTCCTTTGGCATTCTTCTGAATTAAATCTGTTTGATCTTCAGCTAGGTTGATAACAACAGCCACCAGATATCAGGAGGCTTGAGCACTCACATGGTGGTCACCAACCCTCCAAGTCCGTTTTCGGTCGTCTTTATTTTTGTGATCACCGTTGCCTGGTTCAAGGCATTATGATTTATGCATGAATTCCTTGCTGGCAAACCGATTTTATGGGTTGCGTCAGACGGTGGAACCACTGGAGAGGGAGTTCTGGCAAGTGGTCTATTGAGGGGCGGTTGACGATCTGTATCTTATGGCTTAGGTTAACCATTGGTAGCACTACAATTGCAGCGATCAGCCTACTTGACCACTTCTCGCCTTCATTTATTATTCAAAGATGAACCTGAAATCAGCTTTTCTGTGAGTTTAGTGCATTGCCCGGGCTTATTACTGACCCATGAACCCGTCGTCAAAACGCAGGCTAGTTCAGCGGTAGATCGCCATAGGATTTGGATGGACAGCTCGTGGCTATATGACGACCATAGGGTGATTACTTCCTTTGATTTGCCAATTTCTCGTTTCAGTCAAACTTTGTGTCCTCTTTCAGGGTCGCATTTCGGTCCCTAATAAATTTGCCAGATTGTGCACTTTCGTTACTGCTGTCTTTTTTATGCTCTTTGGAAAACAGTGGCTACAAGTAGCTTTTCAGCAGTGCGTAGTTAATGTCAAATCCTAAAACCAAAGTACGGTTGATTCGTAATTTTTATGACACCCGATTATAAAATCACTCAACATGGAAGCATCAAAATGCATGAAACACACGATCACCAACACTCAAAATGAAGGACTTTGTTAGTGTGCAGAATTTTGCACGCGGTTCTTGCTTATCCAAAAACATGTATTGCGAGAATCCCCCGGCCAGCGCAAAAAACAAAACCTCATGGAATCCAAAACATGAAGAAGATACGGAACCAAATTCGCTGGTCTGACAGTATTTCTATTAATTCGGATAAAATAGCTTTTCGCAGGATTAGCGTAAACAATCCCCTGCGGTGCTTAAGAAATCTAACGGACAAGGGGGTCCAAAATCTAACTAGAATTAGGATTTGAACACTACAGGTCAGTCGATTAGAGTTGAACAGCGATCCACAACCCCATTTGCCCGATGATACACTTCACACGCTCTCCATAGGGCTTCGAAAAATCAAGGCACCGGGTGGCGGAGAATTCCAGGCAATCAGGTAGAATTCGAGGTTGCCTCGCAAATTACAAGTTATTATTAATGGGTTAGAACTATGCTCGTAGCGACCATACATTTGACGATGAGTCTCATTCAATATCCACCCAATAACCGTCAAATGCAGAATAAAACCAAGTTTCAAGTGAACGTTTGATAAAAAGGAACAAATAGAAAGCAACGATCCTGTGATTCAAGCAGATATAAGAACTTCTGCAGTCTTGATCTTGCCCAACGAATGTTTTATTCAGCATGACAGCCACACACCGACGTAGACAAACTGCACGTAAACAGCAGACTAACGTGGGCGATAAACCGAAAGCGGTCAGTAACAACACAATCCGCCCTAAGTAAGGGCGAACCGTAAATACAACAAATTTTCCTCAATAATCCCAACCAGGGGGAGAGGGTGAAATAAATAAGGGTAACTGCAGCGCACGGAAAGCAAATAATGACCAAAAACAGTGTCGGTTTATGGAAGCCGTATAAGAACAGTCCGACTTCGGATAAAGAAAGAACGGAAGATTACGGTCCGAATTTATAATCACTCTAGATTTTACATTCGGTTGGTGACTTTGATACAGTGTGGAACTATCATTCTCTTCTGCTTTTACCTAATTAAGGCGTGACTTACTTTGACTGATCTTCAGTGCATTATGTCTCACTCTTCGGGGAATTTGACGAGTAGTTGACCCCACGGTAACCGAAGATTACCAACTATTACCGTTCCTTCACCAGCACCGCCTCAAGGAGGCTAAGAGATTTTTAAGTATTGTTTGATAGATTCTTCTTGACAGAGACACCAACGGGTTGGGGGGACTCTGAAGGAGACCTTTGTTCAATCCCATCTTATCATCCGGATGATGATGAACGATATTGCAGAGTCCAGGAAGGTCATCCTGAATTCGGAGACCATTGATGACTTCATATACGACACTGATTTTCAAAAGCATTGCGAAAACTGGGGTATCTGGCACACCTCAGTTCTGTCAACACTGCTGTTGCCAGTTTGCCTAAGTTAACTCAATTTGCTATCATGGATTGGAAAATAATATCACACGAGATTCATTAGCAATATCGAAATAAATATTTTAATGAGTTGTGCGAATTAGCATCATCAAAAGCTATTTTGTATATAAATCATTAAGTTCATTTCCTGGGGAGTAGATCGCAGGACCTCAATTTTTTTAGGAGCGACAAGGTGCGATGTAGAAGAACTAACTGCATGTGTCTCTGGGCCTTTAGGTGTTTGAGCTGTGGAACTGTATATACTTCTGAGAATTTCCCAGGCTTCTGAGTATGTATTTAGAAGGGCCTTGTATCTGCGTATCCTAGCGGAGAATGTTTTGTTCCTGCATGCCCTAGACACTGTGTCGAGGAGTGTCTATACCGCAACCTCTAAAAGGTGCAAAAGAGTGGTCGTTTTCATCTCTGTTTACTGCATCAAGACGTTTCCCTAGGCCTCCGAAAGGCCTCGTGTCAACGGCTGCTAACTGGTCGAATGCTAGCTCCAGGAACTTTGCCAGTTACAATAGATGAGCCAATCGGCTTGATCATGGGGAAAGCTTATTTGAACACCGGGAGCGACGTTTAATTAGTAACGGTTGTTATACCCCGGATAGTTGGACTAAGTGGGACCAAGAACAGATTATATCAAACTACTCCCATAAGTGTTGCCGCAAGTGACAGTAAAAGAGTCGGTGGACAAGAGACGGATTATGCAGAGTCAGCTTACAGCGTTGACTCGATTCTGGGTGCTTTGCCAGCTATGATAAACAATGAGGTTCTAATGAAGTGGAAACACTTACTAGATATATCGCTTTGCCGACCGCAGAATACTGAAGCGGAAATTCTTTTGGAGGGATGTTTCATGGGATCACCTGGTATTGGAGCACGTGGGATTGGTAAAGGGATGCCCCTTCTTCCACCGGCCTAAATAGATTGGTATTAAAGAGTCGGTTGAGTAATTATCGCGGAAAAGACCGTCTTCCCTTTACATTTCACTGACCACTAGGCGAGATCAAAAAACCTTAAGATGATCTACTTTCAGTATATTCCCAAAACAAGTTCATTTAAAAACAAGGCATCCATGGAGAAACAGTAACCTAAGCGTCCTACTTGTTTCAGTTACTTCTTGTGGCCTGACTATCATACTGATATTTTTCAATGGTAACGGTAACCCCACATAAAGATCACACAGACTGGCATGAAACATCGTGTCTTCTCGCACGACGAGATGCAAGAGCATCAGGAATTAAACAGGCAAACCTTTCTTGGCTTAATGCATATTCGCCAAAGGTTGGTAAAGGTTAAGGAGAGACATACGTGCAGCATTACATTGAAGAGATTAACATCCCCATTGTCTTTACAACCAGGATTTGGCCTCCAGTTGCTTGACTCAACTGAAGAAAATGCTTGGTTGGAAGGACAGACTTGAAAATGAAGTACGCCGCCGTCACCGACAGTTGTCCAGATATATGGTGTGCCTCACCCATCCCCCCAGTGGGCCACGGAGCGCCTTGTTGGTGTCTCCCGCATCAGTAAACGGCTAGTCCCAAGAAGCCGATGAAAGTTAGATTAGTTTTTAACTGCACGCCTAATTTCAGTGATCACTCGCTGAACGATCATCTGTCACCCGGCCCAAACGTTGTGTCCATTTGGTTTCAGGCTTTTGTTGCAGTTTGAACAAGATTCTATCGCCGTCTATGCTTACATGGACGACATGGTCTTGCAAGTAGAAATCCCAGAAAAGGATTGCAATATATACCGTTTTTGTGGAATAAGAAGTGTGATCCTGCGGAGGTTGTCAACAGTTTATGCCCAATATTCATCAGTTCGGCGTAACCTCTTCCCAATTCTGTGCGAGATTTGCACTGGAGAAAGTTGCCAAGTTTTTGAATAATAATAATAATGTATATTTTCTCGATTTCGAGATGTATGCGCAAGGCAAGATCAATTTTTTACATAGATGATGCACAGGAAATACGGACTATATGAATCGAAGAGACAGGGGGTGAAAGCGACCTCTAGTGATTTGGGAGGCTTGTTTGTTTTTGTATATCTCTCGACATACGAGAGTCATGCGCAAGATAACATTAAAATTAGGCCAGGAAGGCACAATGAAGACATGGAAAACGGAAACCAAACATACAATGCAATATGGTTTTCCGAGCAGGGGGCTTTAATTCAAAGCTAGGTAATGGTTCGCAAAGATTTTTCTGTGGTTGCATTCCAGTCCTACACTGCG